>JAKSZP010013519.1:0-88399 GCA_022478985.1 Massospora cicadina
AACTTAGTTCAAACTACACAACGGAGACTGGCCCATTTTATAGGGTTGGAGGGGGTCCCCCAATGTGCAAATATTTTCCCACCTAAATGATTGGGTCAAATATAATGAAACCTTACCTCACGGATCTATCCTACCTGCCATTACCCTCCATCAGCTGTTCCATCAAAGCTAGGCAATTCCCAAGAGCTCCAATAGGTCAAATCCTCATATTCCCTAATTTTACATTCCTACCATAATCTGAACTTTGAGCCTCAATACAAATAAATACTAAGTACTATGATATTGTGAGGGTTTTTCCCCCTTAATTGGAACTTAATAAAACCATATAGAGATGCAAATTTTTAATAATATTATTATTTTTTTATTTTTAATATAAGTGGTTTACATATCACTCAAAAATTTATCCCAACAGCTGAGAATAATTTTTCTCTTGCAAAAAATATAGTTTTAATTCAGGTAAAAAACGCACCAGCTAGCATACCAACAGCATGAATTCCAACAGCATCATAGCCTCAATGAGTTTCTTCAACTTTTGTCAATTGATCAATTCTACAAGGAAAAACTTTATTTTAGGCTGTAATTGATCTCTAACTATAACAACTGCCACTTTGTCTATAGTTGGAGCATTGAATATACACATATGTTCTCTAGCAGGAATTTTGTCAGCATAAATAAAGACCTTGGTTGTACCAGAGGGTATCATATCAATTGCTGTTTTGAACAAACGCACTAAATTGTTTTTTTTGTAATCAGCTCTTGCAGTTGGGAGATGATAAACCTTTTTATGCGGTAGAAAGTCTGCAGCATGTATTCAATTCACTAATGTCATCACTGATGAAATATATTTTTAGGATTTTATGTTGACCATCTGCAAATAGAAGCAAAGATCTATCTTTATGATAAATTTATCCTTTCACTATGAAAGTTGAAATGATTTGAGCTATTACAATTTCTGCGTTAAATAACGTCATTTGGAAGCATCAGTTGTGTCTGGATTCTCCCTTTATTGGGGGAAGCCCTGACTAGGGGTCATGACACACCTATAGGTGGATGCCGGATTGGGCTCCCAATTAACTTGAGTTGAGCCCAATCCAAATTATCAGGGATTGGCCCCAATAATATTTATTTAAATTATTAATTTGAACTGTCAACTAATGCTAAGGATTTCAAACCTCAATCAGGTTGTGGCAAAATCCTTTTTGGCGCTTGCACCCCAATCAGTTACCCTTTTGGGTGCACTGGCAAATTATGCCAAGGATAGTCTAATCCATATGTATCAATAATATTGTTTATATTTGTCTCTCTCTTGGCAATAGATGCCAATACTTTCTCTATCCCAAATCCGCTCATTCCCAATCCCTCAAGGTCCTATACTTACTCAGGGATTTATTTTATAACGACCATTTCTCAATCTCTTTTCTCTCTTAAAAAACTTGGCCTTTAGGGCCTATTAAATAGCTGGGTGCTTTGGGGCCCTGGTTAATAATGGGCGCGGTTTGGAGTTGCTAACCCATGGACCAGGTTGTATTTCTTAATGTAGATAGGAAATGCTTTGATTTGGCAATATATCCATCTAGCAAAGTTTTTAATGGCTTTGTCATTTCTCCAAGTTAAAGCATTTTTATTTTTCTGGAGATGCAACAGATTACTTCCATTTATTGTTTAATTTTATAGCCTTTCAATGAGGACAAACTTAAGTCATAGTTCCGCTAGGAACATGTCAGCTCAAACTGTAATCATCAGTTGGTTTGTAACAGAATGCAAGGCAATTATAATCTAATGATTGCAGAGCACAGAGTCATTTTTGATGCTGATCTTCTAATTTTCATTGACATATATCAGCCAATCTCATCCTGATGCATTCATTCTGTTGAGAATGAAGCAGATCTGAAGCCGCAGGATGCATATGCCACGCTTGCAACTGTGTATCCTCACGTCTGACTGCACGTTGCTCTGCTGCTTCCTTAGCATGTATTTGAGTCATCTTTTTGTTTTGCTCATTTGCTGATGCCCATTATTCCTCAGTTTGATTTGCAATTACTCGTTGCACTGCTTCCACTTCAGGGTACATTGAACTATGTTTGATCTTCTGTGAGGCATTATTTTGATAACTAAACACATAAATTGCATTGTTTAAGAAGAAATAAAAATATTACAAAAACATATAATGTTAGAAAACGTTACAAAAAAACATGAACTAAAAAGAAAAAAAATGAAAATTCTAATGGATAATTTTAATTCAAATACAGATCAACTGACACAGCTCAAGTCCAATACAATGAGAAATGAAATATTTCAACTAACTCATAAAACTCACTCTGAATTGGTCACTTTCAAGCTATAATATAATTTCATTTGGAGATCAATTAAAAAAGCATAATTACACTGCCAATTGCACTGAAAAATGGAAAAACAGTTAAAAAAATGGAAAGCAATGAAAAAAGAAAAAATAAACTATACTTATGAAATGAATGCTATAGTAAATGACATAGATCAATTCCAACGCAATGTCAAATGAAATAATTAAATGTGTTGTCAAGAAGCATGTTGTCTGGCATGTGCAATGTTTATTATTGCGTGTGTTTCCGTTACGTTCAATAGATGCCATTCTTTTTTTTGAAAAACATGTTTTTACCTTTCACAGGGGTGACATCTATATATCAGGTATATAAAAACATGCACATATTCAAATGCATCATTGCGTCAAAATTTCAAACCAATTGTTAAAGAACTTTTGGATATTCTAGATTTTGAAGAAAATAAACGTTTGCACTTTTATTTACATAGAAGATGGCCTGTGGAATGAGCACTCAGTTATTTTACAATGATTAATAGTAACTTTTGAATCTATAGCTATCATGCTAGTTTATCAAGTATGTTATTTTATGAATAATCAACTGGGTCTAGGGATGCATCTAACCATGCTTTCTCAAGATTAATTCAACAACTAAAATTTTTTATTTTTATGATTTATTTGTGAAAGCCAAACAGGAGACAGACATTTCTAGTAAAAAAAGAGAAACAACAAGATAAAAGAAAAAACCCCAGAGGAAGCAGATCCACCTCCTGTTGCCAGCTGGTACCGTCATGATCATAGAAGAGGGAGGAATACTCATGGAAGGCATTATGCCAAGATAGAACAAAAATTGAGGAAAGGGTTTGTGACCAGGAACCAAGTGGTACCGAAAGTAAATTAACCTTTGAAGATAATGTTTCATGTGGCCAAAGAACCAGGCTTGAACGTGATCTAATAGGTGGAAGTAAAAGTGATTGACTACTTTGCAAAGGGTACGAGGGGTGCAATAGAAAGCATCCAGGACAATGGTGTGTAACGTCTATAACGCTATTGCCACAATCAGTGCTTGAGGGAGTGAGGAATGGATAAATTGATGTAAGTGATATTTTTTTTCACCACAATATGAACTCTTGCATATTGTCATGATGAAGGAGACCCAACCTCACTCTAGATAGCTTTGCATGGTGGACATTACTAAAGCCGGTGAACTAGTGTCCCATGTTGGCCGCATACTTCTTATTGAAAACTGAAAGGCGTTGGACCTCTTGATAGTGCAGTATACACACTTCTTTCATCTTCAAACATATTTTTAAACCTTGGGTTGCAACAAAGGATAATGAGCGGACCTTTAAATCATCTTCTGAGTTTCAAAATGTAATGATTCTCCAGCCTATCAAGTTAGTCAGTTTGAACAATGTTACTTGGATGGTGAGGCACCATGTTGTTTATAAATCTTGGCCATGAACTTCTTGGCTGAAAAATATAAAAGAAAACCCCTTGAGTGTCTTGACCATATATGTGGATCATCCATTCTGATATCTTCATGTCCAGGAGCAATCACTTGAAGTATGCAAGGGATACATGGGACCTACAGCGAAGGGCTGGGTTGCTAGATAGTTGATCTGCGAGTTTGGATAGCTGTAGTTATTAAGACTAATAGAACGTGCAAGATTGGACCTTGCAGCGTGGGCCTAATGCTGGGTTGAAAGTACTGGATTAGTTACTTGGAAAATATAATTGGTGAGGATTTAAGAAGTTTGTTCAACATAGTCGTTGAGCCCCATAATGTCACTATGCCTTTCGCCAAACAGAAATTCAAGTCTAACAGGTGCTTGGCGGCCTGACCAAAGAGTACCCTGCAGGAGAGCAAGTACTAATGAAAAAAGGATGCTGAGAAATCTATAGCATGCATGGAGAACTAAATGATGGACAGAAGGAGGGAATTGGAAATCATAACGCATTATGTTAGGCTTGTGTGCTGAACTTTAAAGGAAGAGATAAATATAGTCACTCTATCCAGGATGTGGTGCTACATCATTATAAAGTGTAGCCTCCTAACTCAAGATGTACTCCCGAGTGGCAGACAGTTCCATGGTAGGCCTAAGAGCAAATGGAAGGTCAATAAGGGTTATACTGGAAGATGGCCTAGTAAAGCGAACATTGGACCTGGTAGCTGTTGAATTCCACTGGAAAAAGTTGGAAGGTGTCCAGCGGGTTTTATGCTTTCCAAGAAGGTTGATCTCAGTTGGGTTGGGACCATCTAGTACTAAAAAAAGGTTGATCTCAGTCTTGTTTGAATTGAGTGCTGCATACTTACCATAAAGTACTCTTGAATGGTTCTTCCAAAGATGAGAGCATAATGGTTGCTGAAGATACTAATCGCACAAACATCAGCAATTTCCAGCATCCCTACTGGTGCCTGGCCATGCATAATGACACCGGTAAGACAGACATTTGTATTGTAGATAAATGGTCAAGCCTAAATTGGAACAAAATGAGACTTAAAAAGTTACCCTGACGGAGACCACTTTGGGGAAAGACAAAATCAGACAGAAAACCTGAGCAACGTAAAGCTATTGTGGCTGATTTAGCGAGCAACATCACCCAATTGATAAGCTGATATGGAAGCTAAAACTAATGGAGGCAAGTCATAAGGTATTTCCAGTTACCTGGTCATTTTCTTTTTTCTCGTCAAGTAAAACAAGATCACCAGTAATGCTATTTGGCAGACATTAGCAACAGTGAGAATGCTATCTATATGGATCTTCTTGGGATGAATCTATGATGTGAAGTGGGTATCACTTCATAGCAATCTCACCAAGACGCTTTTTCATATTTTTTTAATTTTTTACCAGTGCTTGTTAGTGGAATAGAGTACCAGTTAAAATGTCCAACTTATCGCCTTTATAAAACAAAGTTACCTTAAAAGACTTTGCCGCTGAGAAGGAGACATGTCTCCATAAACATTTAATCAAAGAAGTTAAGTGAATGTTGGGTATGCTAGAATAAATTTCTGATAAAACTCCTAAGGAACTCCATCAGGGCTTTGGAATTTCCTGTGCATAGCGCCGTGAACAGATTCTTAGAGTTCAGCCTGAAATAAATTAGGTTTAGTAATTGGGGTATTGGTACAGTTCATATATGTGCACCATTAAGGGTTTTTAATTTGTTAGTGGTGATAGATTCAATTTTGTACAAATGAGAGTAGAACATGTGTAAATCATCTGACGTCTCCAACAGCATCTCCTTGAAGTAAGTGTTTGGCTTCCAAACTTGTGTTCAGGCCATGGTAGTTTTAGGGGAGTAAAATAAGCAGAAAAAGTAGGCAAAAAACGTTTCTCCTGCTATTATTTTTTGCTCTATATTTAACTAATGCAGTGTTGGTGTTCTTTTATTACCACTTTCATGTGGTCGGATACCTCATCCCACTTGCGTCCCCATTAAAGGCTGTAAACTGCAGCAGGAACATTGCTTTCAAAGTGATCTATTTCAGCCAAGGTGCGCCATTGACAGCTGAAACTGCTTGGGATCACCACGATTATATGTGCCTAGCGTAGTTTATGGTTTCCATCTTTAAATATTAATAAGTGGTCAGAGGGTATTCAGAAAGGAATTATAAAATTTCGTGCCAAAGACACTGTTTTGACCCAGGTTTTAAATTTTGGAAATTCTTGATGTCAGGGCGAATCATACTCCATCTGGGCGCCTGTGCAGGTGTACGTGATGTAGTAAATGACATTGAAACAAGCCGATGGTAGAATATTAGTTATGGTAGTTTTTAAATTGGAGAATTTAGGGGCAAAAAGATATGGGCTCTATATGAGGTCTATGCGCAACATAGACATAAGTTGGACGGTGCATACATTGCTGGCGAGTCATGTTTGAAAATAGGGGAGAGTTCTTGGGATTAGTACTATAGAGGCCCAGGGTAGCATTCAAGATGTGAAGCTCAATGTATCCCTGTGGGGTCTCTGCTATTGAAGGGAATCAGTTGGTAGTTATGTTTACCCAACAGTTCATGCCACTAACAATTAAGGTGTTAGAGGAGAGGGGTGAGAGCATTATCAGAGAAGCACATCAACAAACCTGTGCTAGGATGGGGAATAAACACTGGAGACTGTGTGACCTCATCATACCAGGAGAAGGTAACGGCAAGTATGCGGCCATATAAAAATACTTACAGACAAAGGTATACTGTTTGTTTACACATACTAGAACCTAACAGTGCTTCGACCAAAAGAAAAGTGTAGGGAGGAGGATTCTTTCTCACGCCACCTCCTCCCCTTGTGGACAGTGGGTTTCCTGTATTGCCAGGATGTCTACATGTGAAATTCTGCTGGAAACTTATTTTCACGTCTCAGTTGATAAGGCCTTGAGTCCCAAGACGTTCAAAGTCCCTATTGATAATGAGATGCCTGGAGCGCCTTAGGAGCAATTTAAAGGCCACCATACCTACCCCTTCACTCTCCATGGGCACTGAGGCGTCCTTACTGTAAGTACCATACAGATGGGTTTGTGCGGGAATGTAATTGGCACCCTTCATAGCTGCAGACTTTGTCCCCTTCTTAACTATAAAAGCTTACAATTTCTCATTGTGGTGCATTTGCCGTGCACCACTAGAGGGTTCATTTGATAGCTGCTACGGTTGATTGTGAGAACTTGGTCACATTTGGAATTCAGTTTGCATGTGATGGTGTTCTAAGACCTTACTGCTGGAATTCAGCTCTAAAATTGGTTTTCTCTGAGGGATGAAGATTGGCCAATCACACTGACTTTAAGAGACATTTGATTGGTTCATTGCAATGAGATCATCCACTTCTACTTTATTTGGTCATGTAAGATGAAGGTTTCCACTGAAGCTTATGCCTTGGATGAAGCAAGCTTACAGGAACGTTGGCCATTTTAAGTTCTCTTGGTAAAATAGGATTAATATCATGTGGTTTCTGGTCTCCCCCTAGACAACGGCATCAGTATGTCTATTTTAATGAATTCAAGGTTGGTTCTATCCATTTCTTCACTATAGAACGCAAGCTCTCTGACGCCCTCTTTGACCAGGCAAGTGTGGACCTTGTGTCTAAAAGCTAGGCAGTTGTTGTATATGGGCGGTGAGCTACCACTATTCTCTGAAATAATTCAATTTTTTCCCATCAATAGTGAGTGTAGAAATATGGTAATTTTAATGTGATCCTCTACCACATTATGTATTTGAAAATCAATGAGATGGCCTTATCAATACTAAAAATAGGCATAAGGGGAAGTTTTGCATTATAAAATACTCAGGTTATCCATAGGATTTTAGACCCATAAGGAGTTGCTGCTCAAGGACCGCTTGAGCCAAAGTTTTTAGTAGATAGTCAAGTGAAATAAAGATGTCTTTGTACTCTGTTTAATGCATGTGCTTGGTCATAACCACCCGTTTCATCATGGAGATTAACACAATGCGCACCAGTGCAGCGTTATTTTCTTCTTTGGCTGTTTTAAACACAAGGTCAACACGCCCACGGTGGATAGTATGGGTCATAACATAAATAGTGTGTGTGGACAATAATCCTTGGGGTTCTAAAATTCTCCTAAAAGGGCTGGAGAATATGTCCCTAAGAAATGTCAAAGCCCATATTCACCAAAGAGAACAGTTGAGAATAGGAGATAATATGATATATGCTTTTTTCATTTGTAAATTTTAAAATCTGACATGGGAACCAAATAATATTTTTTGTATGGCACCTGACATTTGTTGTCACTAGGGCGTTCGTTACCCTTGGGCGGTGCAAATACATTCCCTGTGCCCTTAACTAAATTTTTCCAAGCCTTAGTGTGCTTAGGATTCCACTCATCTCACCAATTCTTGATTATCAAATTTTTCACTTTGAGTTGATTTAATATCCAATAGTGATAGAAACGTAATAGAATGTTTTATAGCAATTTTATACTAATTGAAATGATTGCAAGGTAAATTTTATATCAATGTTTGCTATTATCCATATGCCTCTTATAAACTCAATACTTCAATTATAAGTTTATTTTATTATATAAGAGAGATTAGATTTTTAACTGTTATTTGTGTTTGCTTCAAACTGAGGCATTTTGTCTTGATTCAGCTTTCTAATTCTCAATAACCTTGATTTAGGCCAAAATCTCATGTCTAAGAGAACTTTAATAAAATAGTCTTCCAAATAACTAGTATCTTTAATAATTAATCTTCATCAATAAAATGAGCTTGTGAAAATGTGAAACCTTGAGGTTTGGTGATGTTTCTGAATGGAACTACTTCATTAGGGTAAACAAATAAACCTTTAATTATATCTCCATATAAGGTAAATATAAGCTAAATACATGATGCAAATTATACTGGGCTTCAGGGCTGTGTAGGAAATTGAGTTTGTAGTCAGCAAACTAGATTAAGAGTTACTCATTGTTAAGTTTGTTTCTGAGGTTCATACTAAGTCACTATGGCCACAGCAACCGCTGCAGGCTCCAATAAGAATGGAATAGAGGTTGATATCTTCTCAACAATTAAAGAGATTACTAATTTAAGATTTATTAAATTTGGGCTAAATACTATTGTTAACCATAGCTTGACAGGCTTCAGCTTAATTTATGATAGTGCGACTACCTTTAGATAAAAAGGCTTAGCAGAGGTTTTATAAGATTATAAGAATATGGACTTATTTACAAAGAAAACAATAACTTTGGCAATAAACTAATTATGAAGAAAAAATATTGTAAAACATTGACTGGAATAGATGAGGTAATTAAGTAATTAATTATATTACTATAAATTTTGTGTTTAATTAATCCCTAAGCCTAAGTTACCTTATTTAGAATGTTTTAATTAACTAATTAATGCTATGGCCACTTTATATTGGCTACAAAAAAGCGGGGTCAAGTTTCATTCAGAAATAATTATCTTATACTAGATAAAAAAAGAAGGGTTAAAGTATTCCTTAAAAATGCAAATTAATTCTTTAAATGGCCCATCCTTGGGGCATCATATCATGGTTCAGTTAAAACCAGATATTCATATTATGATAATGAAATCAATCAAGTAATACTATTATATAATTATTAATCCTAATTACAGCAATGTCACATTCTTATAATTATATGCTCTTGTAGCAATGATTATTGAAATAAATATTACATAAAATTGGGTAATCCCTATTTATAAACTTTATTTCTGAAAACGTAAGGGTGGATCCAAGCACATAAGAGGTTAGTGTATATGGATTACAGAAGAACAATTCTTATGCATAGAGTATATCCTGGAAGTTCTGCTCATGAGCCATTGGTTTGATGAAGGTTAAAAGAGGAGTAATATTTTTAAAGGTGCAAGGAGATGAAAAATAGTGAAGTTGCAGATAGCTAAAAAAGATCCTTATGAGTTAGTATTGTAATTTTAAATTTATTGCGGGGAAGGCCGACCATGGGACGGACACTTCCGAATATGACTCAGATGAGACAAAACAAAGTACCAGGGGAGGCACCCCAGAGAAGCGATGCTATCTCTTGTTGCCAGCGGGAACGCCACTTATGGGAAGAGGGAGGGAACGTGTGTAGGGGACGTAGCCACTATTGAGCACGTGTGGAGGAAGGGGTCTGATTTGATGAACCAGACTGGGAACCAGGAGGAGACCAGCTGTTGGCGACGCGGTGGGAGATATCCAAACATCCACGCTTGAAAGTGATCCACCAAATGAGACCGGAATCTGTGGACAGCTTCAGGGAGGGTGGGGATGGATCCAGCGATGGCATCCAAGACAATCGTGTGGATAGTCCACATGGCGATTGCAACCACCAGAGCACGAAGGGAGGGTGGGAGGGGGGAGGCCATTGATGAAGCAAACATATCTCTTGACAGACTGAAGGGATGTGTTTGATCCTGGCCTAGCAGACGTTGGACTTCGCGCCATATTACTTTAGAGGTGGGGCACTTCTCCAGGCGGTGAAACAGCGTTCCATACTGGCCACACACGACACAGGATGAGTGTAAAGCATTAGAGCGCTCAGCTGTACGATACACCCGCCTCAGGCAGCGCCACACATGGAAGCGGACTTGAGGCTGCAACAGAGGATGGTGTGCGTATTTCCAGATAGTCTTTTGGGTCTCAGTGGAATAAGGGATGTCCATCATGTCCAGGTAGTCCACCCTGGATAGGACTTGGGGTCGAATGGGGATCACGCCATCATGGATGGGTAGCCCCTGTACCTCTTGTGTGAACTGAGGAGAGGGGCGGCCTCTTTGGGTTGTATGTCCACTAATACGAATTCTCCACTCTGCGCTTCGCATGGAGAGTAGGATTCGTTTGTAGTGGGTTTTGGTCCCGTGAGGACCTGTGGCTGATGTGTGTGATGCGAGGTATTACATCAGGGAGTGGGGGTTTGATGGATTGTTGAGGCCCAAGGCTCAGGAGAAGTTGGAGTGGGCTGCGCAGGACCAGTGTTGGGATGGGAGTGTAGGAGCAGTGACGGCCGCAATCCAGGTGCCCAGGATCTTGGTGGCATGGGCTTTGAAGTCAAGTAGGCCCATGCCACCATGATGATGAGGGCCAAACATGACCTCTAGCCGTACTGGTGGAGGGCGACCTGACCAAAGCCAACCTTGTAACAAAGCATACAGGGATTTGAAGAAGCTTGGGGATAAGGGGATGGCGTGGGCTCCGAACCAGACTTTGGATAGGAGCATAGAGTTGGCAAGAACAACCCTGCCAGTGAGGGTAGTAGGGTGGGCTCTGAGAGAGGCGATTCGCTTCGTCACGTTGTCCAGTATATGGCACTCCATTACTGCTGACGCATATCCACCTGCCTCCAACCACACGCCCAGATGGCATACCGGTCCTATGGTAGGTCGTGGCACAAAGGGGAGCACCAGTGGAGCGGTGTATTTTGAGTTAGTAAGGCGTGGACGTGGGCGAGCAGATGGGCTGGGTTGGGAACTACTTGCTGGGGCCCAGCAGTTCTGAAACCGACCAAGGAGGATGATTTCAGTTTTGGAGGCGTTCAGTGCCGCGTTGCTTACCCGGGAATATTCCTGGATGAGGGCTTCAAGCGCGCGTGCATCTTTGTTATTAGACACCCCCACCACGCAATCATCTGCAAATGCCATCATCTTGACTGGGGTTTGGCCTGGCACATGGACCCCAGTGAGTTGGGCATTCACATTTCTCAGTAGTGGGTCAAGGCTGAAGTTGTATAAGAGTGGGCTCAGGGGGTCCCCTTGTCGCAGGCCCCTTTGAGGACGGACTACTTCCGTTAGGAAACCTGGGCCGCGCACTACCATTGTTGCAGATTCCGTGAGCAGCATCACTCAGTTAATGAAGCGGGGAGGTAGGCGGAATTGTTGGAGGCAGGCCCTAAGGTATTCCCAGTTTACTCTATCATAGGCCTTTTGTTGGTCTAAGAATACAAGTGCCCCAGAGGCTGTGGACTGACACACATTAGCCACAGAGTGCACGTTATCCCAAATCGACCTTCTGGGGATGAAACCAAATTGTTCTGGAGAGATGGTGACAGATGCTACAGTCCCTAAACGGTTAGCCATGATTTTTGTTAAAATTTTGGTGTCTGTGTTTGTTAGAGAAATGGGGCGCCAGTTGGCTAAGTCTAGCCTATCCCCTTTCTTGAAGAGTGTGACCGTAAAGGCCTCATGTCCTCCTGGTAGGAGGCGCATTTCCAACAGGCTTTGGTTGAGTGAGGCTAGCAGCAATGGGGATATATATTTAAAATATTTTTTGTAGAACTCATATGGAATACCATCTGGGCCTGGGCATTTTCAGTTTGGCACACCGCGAATGGTAGTCCATAATTCGTTTGGAGTAATTAAATTCATTATTTCTGGGTATCGGAAAAATGGTGCGGATATGAGCTCTGTCAAGAAATTCTGCCATTTCAGCCAGCTGAATTGGTTCAGCTCGGTATAACTTGGAGTAATATCTTTGCGTTTTGATTGAACTTCAGCTGGTGTGTCCACAATAGAATTATCCGATCTTTGTACCTGTGTGCAGGCCACGCTCTGGCGTGATGCAAAATTTTTTTTGAAGAAGTATGCGGTGCACTTGTCGCCTTTAGTGATGCGTGTGGCCCTGTATTGGACACAAACCCGATGTTTGTGTTGCCTTTCAAGTGCGTTGAGGTGGGCGGCTGCCTCCGCCCACTTCTGGCCCCATGCAGGGCTATATCCTGAGGCTGGAATGTTGGACTTCAAGTGGGCCAATTCTGCCAGCGCGCGCAATATAACTGCCGATGTGGCTCATGAGCGTCTGGATGAGAGATGGCGATAGTGGCGGATGGTGTCTTCTTTGAAAGTTGCCCATGTGGAAATGGGGTCCGCGCAAAACGGTGCAACAAACAATTTTGCTAAAGTTGCCTCTTCCACCCACATGGAAAATCCTGGCGACGCGAGCTCTGGGGGGCAGATTTTGCACCAATGTGGGGCCTTTACAACTGTGATGGGTAAGTGGTATGTTATCAAGACCAGTCGGTGGTCGGAGAATTCCATTTTTGTTGTTTTGAAGTGGGAGATGTGGGGTTGGAATTTTGCCAGCGCTAGAATAAGGTCGATGCGGGTCATGGACTTTAATTGGCCATTGTGGACGTGGGGACGCGTCATGTTTTCAAGCAGTGGGGCATGTCACGGCAGCACATCCATTAACCCAAGGGTGGCTTTTAGAACGCATAGTTCTACGTGACCCTGTGGGGCGTGGGGTGAGGGCGGCCACCAGTCCATTGATGAGGTTAGCCAACAGTTCATGTCTCCAATTAGGAAAGAATCGGGGTAGCGGGAGGGATTTGACTGATGAGAAAAATTCCTGATGCTCTTGTGCACCGTTTGGGGCATAAATGTTGACAATTGTGTGTGTAACATCGGCCCATGAGAAGGTGACAACGAGCACTCAGTCATTTGGGAATGTTTCTGAAGATGTAAATTTGAAAAAATTGTTTTTCTGAATTAGCACCCCACAGTGCTTTGACCAAAAGGATAGGGATGGTAGGAGCATTGTTTTCCAAGCTTCCTCAGAACCTCGTGGACAGTGGGTTTCCTGGATGGCCAGGATATCCACAGGTAAATTGTTTTGTAAAAAACTCAGTTTCCTAGCCCAGGACGGGGAGGCCTTGAGTCCAGTGATATTCAGCATCCCTAGAGTGAAGGTTTCCCCCATCGCACCTTAGGTGCAAGGGGTGGGCCCCCAGGCCCACCAGCCTCTTCCAGGTCCCCACGGGCTTTCACAGCAGTGCGGGTATTAGCAGCAACGCTATCGGGGTTATTGTTAATTTTTGTGGAAAGAGTCGCGTTGGCTTTGGCCTTCACTTTTTGTTTTCCTGACATCGGACAAATTTTTTGCGGTGCGGATAAGTTTGGTGCACCGTCGAGTGGGGCAAAAAAAATTTTTTTTGGTTGGGATAGGTCCCAAGTTGGTTTTGACTGGGGCTTGGGTGCAGCGATTGGGTGAGATCAAATCTCCCATCGGATCCTCGGATTGAGTGGCCCATTCAGCATGGGTTTCCCAATCTGATTGGGTGATAGATTCCCAAGTTGCTTCCGCCGCAAAGGTCTCCATGTCCTCCTGGCGTTGTGAGTGTGGGATGGTAGTGGTGACCTTGGCCGCTTCCTTGGCTGCGGTCCTATGGGCCTGCTTGGCCTTCTTCCACTCCTGCGGGGAGATGGGCTTTACCAATAGGTAGCAGCCTTGTGCTCCCCACAGGAAAGCCTCCTTGGTGCTTGCAGTTGGTTCATAGTGCGCCTCTCCAATGGCCATGGCCGCCAAGGGGTGCTCTTGGAATGTGACGCCCTCTTTGATGGGGCACGCTTGCGCCTTATGGCCGAATGCATCACAGTGGGTGCAAATGGGGGGCGCGCTGTCCATGGTTACCTGAAATGGGTGGGTGGTGTGCCCTGCGATGTCAATAAAGGTGGAGTGTGGGATCTGGGTTAGGTCCTTCGTGATCTCCTCAGTTGGGGTCAGAACTGCAATGGCTTTGCCGGTGCACAGGTGTGGCATCAGCATGAAATGTTGCATTTCAAAAGATTGTACTTCGCCATATATGGCGAGACCATCTTTCAGGTGTTGCTCCAAAATGTCACGTTTTACCATAGTAGGCAAAAAGTCCAACGTGAGGAAAATTTGGTTTGATTTTGTCCATCTGGTGCATTTAGTTTCAATGACCCATTGCCCTTCGGGGAGGTCAACCACTATGCGCACCGCTGCAGCCTCATCTGCTGCTATTTTGCTTTTAGAACCTAGGTCCAGCCAACCGCGCAACATGGAGTGAGGTGCAACGTACACCGCAGTTGGGAAAATTTTGTGTACATCTTCACAAAATTTTTCCCATAGAACGTTTTTTGGATGTCCAGATACACACGGACTCTGAATTCCACCGACAAAAGTGGCTGGGAATGTGGCGTGTTGATGTACTGGTTGCATCATGCTTGCCACGCGAGTATCTTCAGGGAAATTGTGACTGCCAGTTTTTTTAGATTTTTTTCTATTCCGCTGGATTCTCCGGGGCATTTTTGAACGTTAGAGGCCGCGGGCCTTCCGCCTGCTCCTCTTGCCTTGCTTGCCCAACTGCTCCCAGACTTGGGCGCAGACTAATCCCCTCTATGAGATTATCAAACTAGATTTAGTCTTGAATTGAATGGGTTGCAAAAGTGTTTGCAACGAGAAAGAAAAGTTTTTTAAGTTAGTATTGTATCTGGAAAGAAATTGATTAGTAAAATTTGAAGAATGCTTTCAGATACTATAAATAGAAGGTAACTTGCAATTTAGTCTGAACAACAATCTGATAAATTAATTTAATTAATGAATTCAAATTTGAATAATATGTAGGAAAAGAATTTTACTTTAAATATCTTGCTGCTGCACTGGTGTCAAACTGTAGTATAGTTTAAATTTGTTAAAACGTCTTAGTGTCTAAATTTTGGTATTTTTAAGTTCAATTTAATTATTTAGTCCACACAGGTGCAACTGTCAAATAACTGATACATTGATTACCTCACCCACAGACTGCTATATCACTACCATATCATCAGTTAACATACCCAAGTCAGTTTAAACTTGTCATTAGTAGATATGGTGTTTTTACTTCAGCCAAATTCTACTTCTCAGTTGTAAAAGACTGATTCCTACAATTGTGGAGAATTCCCTAAGGCCAAAATCTTATTGTCCATGACTTTTCCAAAAATTATGATATTAACTCAAAATTTTCCATTGCTAATAAATTTTTTCAGATATTAAGCATCAAAGTGATTAGGGATAAGAAGTAACATATTTTGATGAGGCTTCCATTTTGGAGGGGAACATATGCTAATATAAATTTCTAAAGCCTACCAGAACCAAAAATATCCACATGAGCCAATTGCCACTGTCATTATCTAATACTATAGTGTGCTTTTTATATGATAAAACCTATGTTGGTGTAGAAATATTGTGTTTTTTACAAGGCAACGCCTAAAAAAGTACCTTATTGTTTAAGTGCAAAAAAGACATGTGCCTTAGAAATCCAGTGCTGCTGTGGCAAATTCAACATTCACCGTTCACTACAGGGGACACAACTTTCAACGTGTAAAAACGTTAAATACATAATATTGGCGAGAAATTTTTTAGAATGGTACAATGAGACCTTGGGTGTTGAAGCGGCTGACTCCATGACCAGTTTAACTAACAATGATCTCTTCTTAAGCCCTATTGGCAAGATGAATGGCTATGTTGGCTGATTCTCTAATATTTTTTTAACTTGATATTGTCAAGTTCAGGATTTAGCAAACAATACCAATATCATTTAATTCTGTATTGATAGACTTGAGAAGGATCTGGTAGAGATATAAGCTCAATCAAAACTATTAAAGGAGATCAGCTCTCTAAATCTTATAGTCCAGAACTAAGGACAAGAGATAAAAGAGATAAAAAATTTTATTTTTAACTGCAACTTAGAACTTAACTGGGTGAGAAAATGTTCAGTGTTGAGAGCTGCAAACTTTCTAGACTGTTTTACCAATCTCCAGGAGTTTATGAATAAAATTGTTAATCCATAGGGTGGCACTTTAACAGAATTTAATGAAGAAGGCGATGAGGTGCTGTTTGCTCATCCATTGCTTATCACTTTTACAAATTTACCAGATTAGAGTAACTGTACCATCAGTATTCTGATAATACCAGTTACCAATCTAATTTTTCCGCCACATCTCCTTCCATTTACTGCACTTTTAGTGCACCCTGCTAGTGTTACACAGAAACTTTCACTCAGGCTTCTATAGCAGCCCAAAGTCGTTTTTCATTCCTTTTTCAACCCTGATGTTTGATTAGAATTAATTTAACCTTCACGGTTTTTCAAAAATAGACGCCAAAAAACTTTTAATTTGATCAACTTTCCAAGTTAACAAATGCAGAAGTGTACAAGCTTTGTTGCCTTGCTTTAATTAATAATGGTAGGCACCCCTGAATCTGATAAGCTTGACGCTATTAATACTTTCTTGGACTTTGAAACTCAAGATCTAGTTGTGCCAAAATCTATTTGAAGCTGCTGACTTACTTAAACGCCATAGAGCTCATGGCACATGAATTTGGCAGAGAAAAATGGATGGCAGCGCAAAAAACGTAGTACTTAAATCGTTAGCAAGGATGAGTTTGTTGCAGCCATTGCTGAACAGTTTTACCATAATTCTCAACTTGTTGTTATTGGAGCAAAGTTAAATACCTTTATTGTCCAGATTGCTCTTTGTCGTGCCTGGGAGCAATACAAAGAATCTCTACTTGAATTATTATTGATGCTAAATGAGGACCATACATTTAACCATGGTTTGTTAGTCCACATAAGTGAAGTAAGCATTGAGAAATCCAACCTCAGTCAATTAGATCCTTGCGAAGTCGTAAGTAGGCCAGTTCTCAAATAAAATATTTTGACGGCCTTATAGCCTTCATTTAATAATTCTGATGCCAGTTATATAGCTTGTTGTACCTGCAGCTATCTAGGGCAATATGATATTCACTGCTCTGCTATGGTTGCTAAGCCTAAGATACGTGTTGTTTACAAAATACTTACGAGGATTTGGTAAGACACGACAGGATGGATATGAGTTTTTCCTTCCATATCTTATAACTACCAAAAAGTTTTCAAAAGTTGATTATTTTTTACTGAATCTAGATTATAAGTAGAGAGCCTTGATGCTTCTTCATTGGATTTCCCTTAAATAATCATGAAGGATTAAGTAGCAATGTAAATATTCACCTTCATACGTGACATTATTTCAACAGATAAGTTAATTGTGAAGCCTTGCATCAGAATTAGAGCAACAAGAGATTTTCAATACCTCTTCTGGTACCACAATGAATGGGGTCCAAGCGGCCATGCCAATTGAGAGTTTAATGACTTAAGCACTCAATTTTATAAATAGTTAAGCTTTATCTAAGAAAATCTGACAACCTTTATTGTCAATAAAAATTCATATATGCTTGTTATTTGGAGTTTATTTTCCTTGATATTATAGTAAATGTGCTCAAGTTAAGAGCAATTGTATATTGTGAGCTCTGATCAATATCAGGTCCACTAATCAATTAAAAGACTTGGCCTCATTCCAAATAATAGCCACTGAAAACAATATGAAACTGCAAGGAACATTTTACTACTTTTTAGGAAGCTTACAATGTGTTGTCACTGCGTTTTATCTCACTGGTGTTATCAGCTCCGCCCATTGTGCTACCTATTCAAGAGTATGATTTTCCTATTGGGAACTTTTTTATGAGACTTTATGAAAATAAGGGTGATTTTAAGTATAATATGTTAAAATTGAAAGCTATGCACTTTTATCTAATTGTAAGAACAGCGCCCCGTGCACTAAAATTGAGTTTTTTCTCTTTCCTTTATGGATGATATAAAGTCTTTTGAGTAACAACGAACTTATGGCTGTACCCACTGATTAACCAACCAAAATGGTAGAATCTAAGGGCATTTCATTGAAAGTTAATTGTAGTCTAACATTACAGTAGTTCATCATTTATAATAGAAACAGAATTTAATTTAAAAAAATCTCCAGGGTTATATAGAATATTTGCATCATTTTGTTGATCTAACTTGGAGCATCTCACTGCATATTGGTTTATTGTTAGGATTTTGGTATGACAACACTATCCAGCTGTGACAAAGTCTTAATAACATCTGTCTAATCTTACTTTGCTATTTTAATTATAAGTAACCTTAATGGATGTCAGATTTATTAAAGTTTAATATATTTTTTAGCATTGAGTGGTGCCCAACCCAAAAGGGGGAGCCGCCACGCATCTTTAATTTTGAAAATGGGCCAAATAAAAGAATTATTCGAATACCTTTAATTCCTAATATGGCACCTCAGCTAACAGCTTAGGAAGCCATAAAGAAGGTGAGGAAGCTTTGGGGAAACTTTTGTCTGGCGCCACATTAGCGGGAGGCCCACAATTTTTGGGGTGGGAGCATCAGAAACATGTGGCATAAGGAGGTATTTTTTAAAATTTTTTTTTGGTAATGAGGTTTTCCATCCCCTTTTAAAACATTTTTAAAAGTCATTCGAAAAAACATGAGAGTGGGAAATCAAAAAAATGATTTGAGGGGCGGGGATGTTTGGATAATTTGGGGGTCAAAAAAGGCTCCTAATGAAGTCCCTTGCCAAAAAAAGGAGACTTAACCTATATTTTCATCCCCCCAAAATTTAAATAAAGGGAAAATTTTGGGTTAAAGAAACCCTAACCAGGGGTTCCATTCCCCCCTGGATTTTTAAAGTAGGGGTTGGCGGGAGTTTCATCGGCTTCAACTTCCATTTTTTTTAAATTTTGCATGATGGGAAAACCCGTTTTTGGGATGGTTTTTGGCAGGGGGAAATTTGGGATTTTTGATAAAAAATAAACCCAATTTAAAATCTTTTTAAGTTACACAACCGTTTTTTTTCAACCCAAATTGAGACCCCTCAAAAGGTTTGACTAAGTTAACGCTGGCCAAGCCATTGGAGTTGGGGGGGCATTACTGTTTTGGTTTTAAACCCCGGTCAACCAGGGCAGCTCATCTGAAACTGTATCAGCCATTGGCTCGGGGTTGCCAAAACCCTGACAGAATTTCAAAAATTTTTTAAAATTTTTTTTCGAAATTTTTGGCCATGCCATAGTTCACCAAGGTTGGGGATAGGAGAATTGATCCCCCCCTAAAAATTTTGGGGTACGACCCCAATTTTTAAATGGGGGAAGCAGCGGAGAGGGAAGCTGTGGAACTTGCCCCAAGGGGATCAACCGAAAAGGGAAAAAGAAAAAACCATTTCAATCATCCAGAATGATCGGGGAAAAACCCGGGATAAAAATTTGAGGGAATCATGAGGATAATGAAAAGGGAAAAATGGGATTTTAAAAGGCCTTCTTCCAAATGATCTGCTCCATTTAAAACCCAAAAACCCGAAAGAAATTCTGGCAAAGGGCCCAAAAACCCCTGTGGTGTAAAAAATTAAGGAAAGGTGGGGGGGCAACCTAGCAAACGGGACTAACAAAGAACCTCTTTCGGGAGTCGATGCAAAAAGGGGGGTTGGGGAAAAACTAAAATGATTGTAAACAGATGCTCCCCACTTTGGGCCTTTTGGATCAAAATAAATTAAAAAACCCCCCTTTGAACGGAAAAAATAAATTATATCCGCGGGTTTTGAAAACTCCCCCGGCTATCTCAAGATGGTCGCCTCACATATAAAAAGACCCCAAAAAGACCGGGAGCCCAAAACCGGTTGCCCGGGGCCCAAATTTGGGAGAAAGCCTTTTGTAAAGATGGGGGGGCAAGTTCCGGGGGATATAAGCCCAGTGGTTGGTGGGGGCCCACAGACCAGATTAGGGAGTTTTGGTGGGGGCCCAACCCTAAAAGGGGGGGCACCACCAAAAAAAAGGGGGATCGGGGCATAAATGGTTTTGACATTCCAATTAAACTTGCTTAATTGAGTGGCAGTTTCTTGTATTTCAAACTTAAAATTCAGCTTGATCTAGTCAATCAAAGTGAAAGAGAGTTTTAAAGTTTAATATATTGTTTGAAATTTTCCATTAAAATTTTAGTTTAGTTCTACTTTGGGATTTTTAGCAATTATAATAATAGGCTTTATAAAATCTTCTTTGTTTTAATCAACTAAAGCAAAGCCAAGTTTTAAAAGTTTCTTTTAAAAAATAATAAAATCCAGTCCCAAATCAAGCAAAATGAACAGTATACCAATGCCATCAATGCCTGCTGACCCAGTTTGGGGTAGTGGTGCGCTGCTTTCTGGCATCCTTCACCTACCACCAAATCACGCTCAGGCTGGCTCTGATAGCCATCCTAATGCCACCGGGCGTTATGTCCTACCTTGGGACTTAGCCACTGTCTTGAAAGCTCACAGGTGGTGCTCCTGAGCCCTTTGGTGCTCCCTCAGAGCAACCTGCACTTCAGCATCGAGGCTTAAAATAGGAAATTTTTTCCCAAATAAAGGCGGAAACAAAAGTGGTGGGGTTTAAAACCCTGCGGGAATTTTCCCTTTTTGCCTTTTTGAGGCTATTTTTCCTCTTTTTAGATTTTGGGGCCCGATAAGGGCATCTAAGATGCTAATTTTTTTAAAAAATCAACCCTCCCATTTCACAAAGGGTCCCAGATGGGGTTAGTTTGGTGGTCCAGTTTGCGGGGCCTTTTTTCCCCCCCTGAAGCCTTCAAGGGAATTTGTTTGGAGGGTTTGGCATATATGGTGAAGACCCCATTTTTGAAAGTTGGGTTTTTCCAATGGGGAAAGTTTGGCGGGGCCTAAACCTTCCAAAAAAAAAATTCTTTCAATTGCAACACCCACCTCATTTTCCCCCCAACGGGATCAGATCCACAACTGATCCCCCTTTTTAAATACATCATTAATGATTGCATCTTTTGGCCCAAAATGATTAAAAAAGATTTTTTGAAGCACAAGTGCCCCAGGGCTTCCCCCTCCACCGTTTCCCACAGTTCCTAAATATGGGCGCTGGTTCCTCCTGCTAAATTTTTTTAAGTGGGGCACAATCCCCCCATTTTAAACCCTTTTGACTAATTCGGGTTACCCAAAGCAGCAGCCTGACAATTTTTTTAAATCGCTGGAAATATAAACCTGGCTATACCCAGACAGTTTAAAAGCTTATTTTTAAAAATGAAATTTGTTTAAAACGGTTTCCACACACAACTCCAGGGGGGTTTCCAAAGCTTTTATTTGGTTTAAACCCATTTGATTGCCCCAAATTTGCCCCAATGACAGTGCCCGTCCATTTAATGTAAAATTTTTTTGTTTTGCAAACTTTTTTTAAATCCCCCCTTTTGTTCCGTTTTGACCAAAAAAGGGTTTTCCCCTAATTAAAAAAAATATACATAAAATGGCAGAAAGCAGCATCTTCTCCATCCAACACCCCCCTTTACCATGGGGATGAAACCCCTTTTTGTTGAGGTATTTCAACCCCAAAATTTTTCCCCCAAAATTTTGGATGAGGATTTAAAATATAAATTGGGGAGTCCCCTTTACAAGCGACTTACTTGATCCCAAAAAAATTTTCCTTTTTGGGACCCAAATTTACCCAAACCCACCAGAGAATCAAGTGTTAAATTTTGCCTGCTCTAATCATTTTTGCTGAGCATCAATTTATCAATTTTGAGGCAGAAACCAAAACCCATCAACAAAGAAAACTTACAAGAACCCTTAGCCACATGTCGCTGATGCTCCCCCCCTTAATGTTCCCAAAATTCCCCCAAGAAAGGGGCCTGTCAGAAAAACGGGAAAGTAATACTGCCCCAAGTTGGGATGCAGAATCACCCAAAAGGTAACCCAAAATGCCAGAAAAATTTGCTCAAATAATGTTAACTTGTGGGGGAGACGTTTATGAATGAAGGTAAGCTGCAAACATAAGAAGGAATTTAAAAAGGAAACCGGGTTTTGTTCAACCTAGACCCATTTGGCCTTGCTGCAGGGAGTTAAAGGTTGGATTGGCTGTTTCAGGGTACTCAATAGGAGGGTCCAGAACAAAAACAGAGGCAAGGGGGCGGATCCTCATTTTAAGTGGAGATAAATGAGCCACAGGATCCCAAAATCCCTGTGACAGAGGGGCCTCAATAATAGAAATGATTCCCAGATGTTATATACATAATAAGCCCAGTTGTCTGCAGTAGGAGCTAAAGTTGCTACCATGACTGGTATTGGCCAGCCATTGTAGGGCCTAAAGTGCCACGGGTCAGCGCCATGTGGAGCTTCAGAAAAAAAATTTGAAGTAAATCATTAATTGAGAGTTTAGGGAAAATTTATAATGAAATGTAAATCTCATAAAATTGACCTTCAATTTCCTCAATGCCACAAATCTTTAAAAAAGATGGTCAATTTAGGGAATAAGTTATTAAAGAATAGGATTGGGGCCCTCAAAATTTGACTCCAACCTGGCGAACTTTAGAGGGAGGGGGAAAACAAATACAATCTAAACTGGCTTTGAAGGAGTTGGCAACAGGCTGAATCTTAGTCAGTTTGACCTCAGAAACCAACTTTCAGTTACAAAGCTTTTCTAACAATTAGCGTGATGGCATCTAGCCTGACGGGCAAAAGAATCCCCAAGGCCACCAAATGAAGGGGTTTTATATGGTCAGAAACAGTTGTGATACCAACCCGCCATATGTTCAGTTGCTTTGGCATCCATTTGGCCAAGCGAGATGCCTCAAATGAATATTCTGATTTTTGAGAAGTGGGATTCATGTTATTGGCAACATTTGATAATGGAAGTACATGCCCCTTAGGCTTTGCACCAAATTTTTTGAGGGGATTTCCAAATAGGCAACAACATTGCCCAATGGCCAATTCCATTAGCAATTTTGACCCTAAGATTTATCATTGGGCACATTCTGATTAAGAGATACACGCCAGTTGGGCTTTGTATTAAGGTTTTGAAGCAAGTTTCAAACCAACAAAATTTTCCAATGGCCTCAGTGCCATTGGTGAGTTTTACCAAGGATTTGACACTTGATTCCGCATTTTTTGAATGTGGAAGCCCTTCAGGATTTTTATGAGGGTCTGCACCTTTTGGACATTGATTTCTAGGGCTTAGGCCATCAACTTCATAAGAACTTTTAGCTCATGGGGGTGGCAATTTTTGATTATTTTGGCGCAAATTTTCTCAATTCAACATACTAATTTGGCATAGGGAATTGTGGGGACAGGGGGAGGAATCTTCAGAGAAAGGGATGTTACCCAGCGCTCATCTACCACATGGACGATATCAACCTGTGTGACGAGAGGGACAGATGCCCTCTTTGGACTCTTTTTAGAGGGGAATGGGAACACCTACCAGTCTAAGTAGAGGGGACTCTCCCTTGGACTTACATTACCCTTCCCTTTTGCTAAAAGGGGGCTCCACCACCGGGGAACTGGGTAAGGGCCACATTTTTGTGGGCTTTTGGCAACTTGAGGTGCCATCAAGGTAGCAACTTTGGGTAAAGGGAGAGGGGCTTCTGGTTGGAAGTCTATGACTTTTGACTAGCTCCAAACAGTTTGCACAATCTTGAGATCTGACCCAACTGTTCTCATAGGTTGGATAACCATTCCAAGCGACGGAAAATTGAACAGACCGCTGAGATCTGAGTGATGTTAAAACACCCTTTACTTCAGCCTCCTCTGCAGCCTCAATCAATATCAGATCAGGATCTGAGGAGATTGCCCTCTTGAACGGGACATCTGGGATGCATGAAAGACTTGATGTTGCTTCCAGTGGTGTGGCAATTTAAACCGGGAAGCTCCATTACACAAGTCTTCCTACACCAACTGAAGACCTGAACGCTTAATTGCAAACTTCAGAGTGGGCACCTGCTATCTCAAAATGATGCATGTCGAGCATGACATATGGGACAACTGCTATATCATGGACTGGGAGCCGCTTCCAATCTGCAAACCGTTTGTAACCACTGATGGCCTCAGTAATATGCTCATGAACTAAGGACTGGGTGGACCAAATATGCTCAGCATGATCCGTGGCAGCTGAAACTCTGGGTGAAGGCACGGACCAACTGTAATTGAGGGCTGTACTCCAAGGTTGCTTCATACGGGAAAACCCCATGGAGGCATGCATTCCATTATTATATGCAAACTGAGCGAGGGGAAGATCAATAGCCCAGGTATCCTGTGCAGCCGCAGCAGCGCAAGTACTGTTCCAGGATCTGATTAACTGTTCAGTTTGTCGTCAGACTGAGAGATGATACACCATGAAGAATGACAGGGCGTATTTTTAAAATTGACAGAAGCTCATTTCAGAACCGCACTGTAAATGGGACCCATAATCGCTGACAATCTCCTTTGGAAGACCAAACTTGAAAAACACATGGAACATAAAAAGTTGGGAAGTTTCCTCAGAAGTATTAGTGGAAGAGCAGGTAATGAATAAGGAGAATTTTGTAAAGCGATTGACAACCACCATCACTGCTGTGAACCCATTAGAATAGGGAAGTTCAACAATAAAATCCATGGACACTGATGTCCATGGACCCTCTACATGTTGTAAGGGGTGAAGAAGACCATTTCTTCCTGACCGGCCTAACAGGCCCACATGAAAGTTACAAAGTCTGCAATCCAGGACAGAATATTCTTTGACAAACCTGCCTATTATAGGTACGCTTGATTGAGTCAATACACTTCTTATTTCCAAGATGGCCAACTGTGGGAGGATCGTAATGACCTTGAACACTTCACAAAAAAGGGGGAACCCAAGCCTGTGACCGAAATTGAATGAGGCCCTCAGCCAAGGAATACAGGGAATGCTTTGAATCCAGAAGGGACCCAACCACTCCAGAAGGTCCATACCTTCTGCACAAGCCATTTGTGCTGCTAAGACTTGCAAGATAAGAGGCGCGTCAGGAGCTAAGTCAATCGTCAAGACCACTGGAGTTATGATGGATAAGATTTGGGAGGGAATTACAGTGATCAAACCGCCTCATCAGAGTCAGCAGGTCATTGTGTAGGGTTACAACTTAAAGTCGTGAAGTACATTTAATGTTCCCTTAACAAACTCATACTTAGATTAGAACTTTACAAAAACCCCGTAGATTTGGGCCCTCCAATGCGTCAACATCTGGGGTTTGGGAAAAAAAAGGAGGGTTTTTGGGATCCATGCTCACTGTTAACCCATGTTGAGCGCCCTGTAAAGTACTGCCATTGGGCCCAAAGGCCCGCTTGGGTGCCCAATCCCCCCTCTTAATGGCCCAGAACTATTCATTTTAAATAATTGTGGGAAAAAACACTTGGGTGTTCCAACCCATCATGCTCCTGAAGCAAGACAACCCCCCCCACAATGGAAGGGGGGACAAAATACAAAAGAGGGTTTTGGGGGGACCCCTGCCCAAGAAGGGGGGTGATAAGAACACCCCTTTTTTAAATTTACTCAAATGCCTCGGACCTGAAATCTTCAAAAAACATTTTTCCCGAGATTGGGGGAAGAGGGGGGTTTAAATGGGATAAAGGGAAGATTTTTTAAAAAAAAGGGTTGTAAAAAAAGTTTTAGATTGCCCTTCCCGGGTTTTGAGGCTGGCCATTCGCAGATGGCATATAATTGTTGGGGGAATAGTGTACCTATCTTTTAAGATAATATTGCCTAGAAATGTAGCCTACTTCCTTTAAACTCGCATATTGAGGTCTTAAAAACAGGCCTGACTTATGTAGGGCATCCACTACCGCATTAAGTCCTTTTCATGTTGTTAGGGAGTTGGGTAGTGTACCAATATTGTCAATGTATGCGACCATACAGGTGAACCAAAGATCATTCAACACACTATCAGACATTCTCTAAAACGTAGCTGGTGCATTCTTTAGCCCAAAAGGCATCACTCAAAATTGGAAGATGCCCCATTCCGTATAGATTGTGGTAAGCCATTTTTGAACTTCCTTCACCTGAATCTGATTGAAGGCATTAACAAGACTGAGTTTTGAGAACACACACAATTTGGCAATCACTTGCCCAATTGTCTGTTCCAAAGGCAGAGGTAGGGATTGTGGATCGTGATCTTTAATCAATGTCCATAATTCACACAGGGACAAAAACCATTGGCTTTCTTGGCGAAGACAGGGGGGGGGGAGCAGGTAGGGTAAGCTGGGGCCTTCACGGGGGCAACCGAGGAAAAACTTGTGGAACCATAAGTGAGTAAAACAACATAGAACCCGAGGGGGCTCCCTGGGAAAAGGGCCGGGAGTGGCCTGGATGGGATGAAGCAATGACTTGGGCCCAAACTGTTTTTGGGGTCCCACTTTTCCTTTGGGGGGGGGAAACAGGGAAAGGAAGAATCGGGGGATCACTTTACATTTCTTTCCACAAAAGGGGGGCTGGATTCCGAAATGGGAAAAACCCATTTGGAGATTTATTTAAGTTACAAAAAATCACCCGGTTTTTTGGTTTCCTGAAACCGGATACGACCAAGGTTACGGGGGTTACACCGGTGGAAAAACAGAGAATTACCATCAAAATGATGGACCAAACTAAAAGGGCATTTTCCCCCCCCAAAAAGAGTCAGAGCAAACTTTTTTATGAAATCAAACTGGGGAGACCAACTCCAATAAAAATTAAAAGGGGGGCGCAAAAGGGGGTTTTTGTCTCCCTTTTGGGGAAATGCTTTATTTTGGGTAAGAACCAAGTTTTTTAAAGGGGAAATGCCCCTTTCCCGGACTTTATGGGGAGCAATGGGGAGCCGCAAGAAAGGGTTTAAGCCGTGGGAAATGGCTATTCAAAAAAAATGTCATGGTCAGGGTGATTGAGGTGTTCAATTGCCATCCATATTTCAAAAATTTTTGGGGTTTAAACCATGATCTCCTAACTTCCCCCAAGGGAAAGGTTTTCTGCCCGGTTTTAGGACAAAAAAGAGGAGGCCTATTCTTGACACGGCTGGACCGGAAGGTTCATTCTGAGGGGGAACCCCCTGGTCCAGAGGGGCCTGGGTGCTCAGCCAAAAGGGTTTAAAAAGTGACCCCTTTAATGAGAACAAGCTGGTAAAGAACTTGAAGCAGAAACGGAGCTTGAAAAAGTTCACCATAGGGTCTGGGGGTTTTTAAAACTTTCGAAACTACAGGAGTTATTTTTCCCCGTCACTTGGGGGCCCATGTCCCCCGGGGACCGCTGGACAGGGGGTTCGTGTGATGCTAAGGGGCACAGACCCAAAGTCCCGGTTTAAAACCCCCTGGGAGTGGCCAAGCCTAGCGGGGGCCCAGCGGAAAGGCCTTGGGCCCTCCGGGGAAGGGGAAGGCTCTCCAGGGCTTTGGGGGAAGCTGACTGAGATGCGGCCCAAAAAAGGGGAGGAGGCTGCGGCTGGCATCACTTGAGGGGGGGATATGCTGAAAAGGGGAAGGGCAACAAAGGGGCAAAAAGCCCCCAGGTGACAAAGGGGAAAACTCCAAATCAAACTGAGGGGGCCTTGGGTCTGAAACAAGGGGGCGGTCGCCCCCCAAAATGGGGTTCTCCCCATCACTTTAACAAAGAGGGGGGAAAAATAAGGGGGGTTTGGGGGACAGAGCGCGCGGGGGCCCATGGGGGGAAAAACAGAGGTGAGAGAAGTGTTGCCCTAGCAATAGTAGGCCAATGTCTTCTAACCCAATGCCTCTAACCAAAGTGGAGGGGGTCTATCAAGGACCCTGGCAGGGTTTCTGGAGGGGATGCTGTGACCAGCAGCCTCCACCCCTGTGCCTCTAGTACTGAAAAGGGGAGGAAGAAACGTGGTCCCGCTAAACCAGCTGAGGTGGAAGAGGATGGGGACCCCCAGATCCTGACATTGAGGCCTCTTCAGTTTTGAACCTATGGCAATCAGGATTAAATTTGCTATCACGCGGGGGTCTGAATAGACTCAAGAAGTGGCAGCAGGTGAAACTCTGATTACAACAACATGGGATAGATATCGGCTTCTTCACTGAGACTAAGTCCAAACCTGGGGTGGAAGAGGACTGAGCTTTCCAATTCCTTTGGAAACAATCATTTTACTCTCATTTGGTGGATCAACAAAACTCAGACTCACCATTAGGAGAGGGATAGAGGGAGGGGGGGGGGAGAAGCCAGTGTTATCTTGGTCTGGTGGGCGGACAAGGTTAAGGTGTTGGATAAAAGGGTTTGGTTCCTGGAAGAGCAGTGCAGTAAAGTCACTGTTTGGAGGAATCAATTTGGTTTATTGGCATATATGCGCCCAATTCTGGATCTGAACGGAGGCCTTCTTCCAAGAAGGTTGGCCTAAGGATTCAGGAGGAAGGCATTAGGGGGTCGGTAGTGCTAGGGAGACATGAACTGTGTCCTGCTTTAGGGATGACAGGCTGGGCCTCAGGCAGCTGGGGCTCAATCCTGGAGCCCGCAAGTTGGCCAGTTTAATGATCGACCTTGGCCTACTGGATGTGTGGAAAGCTGGCCGTGGTGAGGAGGGAGACTGGGTGGACTCACATCCAGGGGGATCATTTCTCCCATTTCCTGCATTGACCTTGTGTCGGTGCCTCAGCCTCTCCTGGAGTCCTTGCAAGTTGATCCTTCAGAATCATGATCCAGGTGCCTCAGACCACAGGCCCCTGGAACTGCAGATCAGTGACCCTCAGGTTGCTTCTGCAGGGAAAGGGATCTGGAGACTAAACCCCCGAACCCCCTGGGGAGTTCATTTAGGAATCATTTAGGAAGGAAAGGGGGGGGAGGGAAACCAGATTTGGGGAACCAGATGCACCAGGAAAAGGAAAAAGGGGTGAAGGCTGATCCAAGATGGTTATGAAATCCCTTTGGGGGGCAGCCAAGGGCCATGGTTTTGAGGTAGAAACCTTGGAGAGGGGCTTTTAAAAAATTTCAAGGGAGGGTATGGCCATGGGGGCATCTGCCTTAAAAATGGCCAAACTGGGTTTTGGGAAACGATGGGAGCCTTTCAGGGGGCCGGGCCCTTTAAAAAAAGGAAACTAGATGGGATGAGGATTTTAACAGCAATGTGGCCCCACCCCGGGGGTAGGGGGTTTCCACCTTCAGGGATCCCTTTTCACTTTGTTTTGGGGGAGTTGAGGTGAAGGATGCAGCTCGCATGGCGAGGTGCCCCAACCAAAAAAGGGCCCCCGGGCCCCCCAAGGCCCCACCCGGGGGCAAACCAAAGTGACTCTCGGGCGGACTGGGGGTACTGCCAAGGAGACTCAGCTGCACCTATGTAGTAAGATATGCAAATCGGAGGTGTCAGACGCCATCTGCAGGGAAATAATGGCAAGGCTCCTGGAGGATGGGTTGATCTTGGAGCTCTTCAAGTTATTTTGGGAAGAAATGTCTGAGATATTTGCTGAGCTGTACAGGCAACTCCTAGCCTCTGGTACCATCAAGCCGGCATTTTCAAAGGGTGTAGTGGTGGTGTTGTATATTAAAGGGTGATCCCTCCATCATGGGGAACTATCAGACTTTGACCCTGATTAACGTTGACTATAAGATCTTAATGAAGATCCTAACAAATCGAATAAAATGGGTTGTGGCAGAGGTTGTTGGGAAAGAGCAGAATGGGTTCATCCCAGGACGCTCAATTACTAACAACTTGATGCTGCTTCACCTGGTAGAAGAGTGGGCAAGTAAACAGTATGACCAGAGGGTGAAGCTACTGTTTCTTGATCAAGAGAAGGCATATGATTGGGGGAAACTGAGTTTTTTGGGAAATGTTAATAAAGGGGAATCAAGGGGCCTTTTTTAATTTTGCCATTTTTTAAACCTAAAGGATTCACCATTGGGGTCCTCTCCCCCCCCCTTTAGGGGGGGGGGGTGCCAAAACCCCCCATTCCCCTTTTGTTTTGTTCTTTAAAGGGGACCCTTTATGGCTCCTTAGAAAATTGGGCCGGAAAGCCTTCCTTTAAAGGGGGTACCCCATTCAATGTTTGGAAGATAGGGGTTTTTTTTTGTTGGGGGAGGGGGAGAAGGGGGGAAGGAAATTTGAAGACCCAAAAAGCAAGCAATGCTAAAAACCCAAACTGTCGAAATCCAGGGTTTGGGCCCCTTGGCAGAATAATTTGGGTTTAAAACCAAAGGCCCCAACCCCCGGATGGCAACAAGGGGAGGAAATTTTTGACCCCCCGGGGGGTCCCATCCCCAGGCATTCCACCAGAATTTTCTCCAAAAATTGAAGGTATTAAAAAAGGGTTGGGAAAAGGAAAAGGTCAATTATTTATCAAGGGGACCCGTCTTGAAACCCACCCAAAGGTTTTCCAAATTTTTTTTCACCCCAGCATTTCATTTTGAATAAATAGAGTTCAAAACATCCCTTCATTTGGGAGGGGAAGGCCAAAAAACCAACCAACTTTGGGCAGGAGGTGAAGAAGGGGGGCATCAATCTGATTTAAATTTAAAGGGGATGGGAAAAACACTGCAGCTGAAATGGATTTACCTGCATGGAGGAAATCCCTGTTTCCCAATTTTGGGCACCTCCCCCCAAGGGGTTTCAAGGAACAGTTTAAACAAGGATCTTGGTGTTAATGGGGCATCAATCAAGGGGCCCCTTTTGGCCCGGGTTTAAAACCACCAGGGACGGGAAGGGATTATTTTTGAGCTTAGGGGCGGGAAAGGGGAGATTAGAGGGTGGAAGTAATTTGAAAGGATCCGAAATTCCCCCAAAAACTTGGGGCTAAGATGGAACCTCGTCTGCGCAGAGCTTTTAAGCACTTTATTGGTGCGGTCACTGGAGACCTCCTTGATGGCGACGGCTGGAGGGTGCTTAGGGTGGAAGCAGCTAATAATGTTGCCAGTACCTCCAAGGTGCTGGTAAGGAAAACATAGGACGTTGTGGAAGCAACTGAACTGCCTTCTTGCTGGAGGGAAGCAATTCCTTCTCTGGCTGCATTAGAGGCTGAAGCCCATTCAGAAGGTTGTGGATGGCAGTATTGGCGGATGTTCCCGCAAGGAAGAGAAGGCTGGAGATACTCCAGATGGGAAAGCCTCTTCGTCCTTCGGGACTGGCTCAAGGTGGGGGGAAGTAGCAGTATCTGCCTCTTATATTTCACAACTTCCAGGTTCTGGAAGCTACAAGACAGAGAGCTTTGCTTGACATACTTGTCCCGGATCATATTCAAAATGCGACTTGGCATGATGGACCTGTGGGGGAGGAGGGTTAAGGAATGCTGGCCTATACCAGTTCAGAACTTTCTCTTCCAACTCCGCAGCAACATCCTGGTCACTGGGGCGACTCTGAAGAAGTGGAGTAAGCATAAGGAGGATGACCTTCTGTATGCCTGTAAGGTATGTGGAGGGGTGGAGATGGCAAAGCACATCTTCACAGAGTGTCCAGCAGCAGATGCCGTATGGAGTAGTGTTCTCCTTTGGTATGAAGCATACCAACCAGGGTGTAAGTTATCCTCTAGTCATCTCGCATGGCCATAGATCCTGACTGCGTATGCCCCACCAAGTCTGCTTGCAGACAAGGAGAGGTTCAGGGTCTGGTGCACGATATGGGGGGAGGTGGTGTATGGTCTATGGCTTGCCAGAAACCAGTGTTGCTTCCCTTCAGAAGAAATCCAGGCAACAAGCTCCCTGGCCATAGTCTAGCGATGGCTAGAAATAGCTGTAGAAAGCTTTGGGAATCCTCTTTCCTCAATTAAGTCCAACTTGGGGGTCAGTCTGGTCTCATTCCTCGCAGTAAGGAATGGGAGGCATATCTCTGAACTGGCTTAGTAGCCTTTGCTACCTGGTATACCATACAGTTAAGAATATGTCAGTTTAGGGGTGGTGTGAGCCACCCCATCCGCGGTTGGTCCCACTTTGGTGGCGCTTAGATTTGTGAAGCCCCAGTGCAGCAGGGGTCAGTACCCTGGGGTTTCATCCCACAAAGTTGCCTGCACTGGGTGCCCTAATGGGCGCACAAAAAACTCAAAGACAGTGGGGGAGGCAACTGAAGAATTTCTTGAAGAGTCAACCCTTCTATAGAATGTCATCCAACCGCATTGTGGGCAACCTCTTCCTCCGCCATATGTGATTACAGTGGGCAGCTTATGTTCACTACCTGCACTGTTGTCTGAAACCCCAAATCAAACTCTCTATGTGGGGGAAGACAAACTGCTTTCTCAGAGTCAAAAATACTTTGATAACCCATCAACACTTTTTGGAAAATCTGATGAGAGACCTGTAGGGGAAACAAGGGAGGTGATCAAATGTGACTTATAGTTTTGATAAGGGTATCTGTTAAGTTTTCAGCTGATGGTGCAAGCTAAAATAACTTAACAGTGAAATCAAGGATATAAACTCACTTTTCAAATAAAACTTCTGCTCATAATTGGGAAGTAGATTCTCCAATAATCCTCAATAATAGCCAAGTAACTCCAGTATACTCACCATTCTTAAGTCTACTGGAACCAACAAATATAAGACCTTCTGTCTTTGTACAAAATCAGGAAATTATTTCTCTATAATCATGACTACTTCTCCGGCAGGCAACTATGTACTTCTCTTAGGGAAGAATAAACACACACAACTATCTAATATAGATGCAATGGTGACAGATACAAATATCCAACAGATGACAGATGGATAATAATTAATAAACTAAGCAACAGTAGTTATTAATGATCAATAAAATTAGTAAATGATGATTAATTGATTTTATTTTGATGTTTTTTAATTGGCCAGGTGCCAGTATTATATACCTCTCAGGCATCTCCTAACCAAACTCATCTATTAGATGAGTTCATTCATATTATGCCATTCCTCTGCTGGTCATGGCAATAATTATAAAAAATCCCCAAGTCAATGTGGCCCATGAATTGGCTAAAAATAACAATCGTTTCAGCCTGATTGGAGACAACTTTACTCCCATAATTGGGACAACTTTGGGTTTTGAACTCAACATCAAAATCTTCCTAATTAGAGCTATATCATAACTCAACATTTAACAATAGATGGGGAATAAAAAATATATGATCATAAAAGATGATGCACCCCAATTTGGTACGTTGGCAGGCCTCTCAATAGCACTAATTATACCCATAATTGGGACGACTTTGGGTTTTGAACTCAACATCAAAATCTTCCCAATTAGAGCTACATCATAGCTCAACATCTAACAATAAATAGGGAATAAAAAAATATATGATCATAAAAGATGATGCACCCCAATTTGGGATGTTAGCAGGCCTCTCAATAGCACTAATTATGCCCATAATTGGGACGTCTATGTTTAAGTGCTTAATTATCAATTTCATTAAATTGAACCCAACTTCCACCTTAGTGCATTAAGATTAATTTACTAATTTAGGAGGTGCAATTTAGTTAATGCTGTAGGACCACTTTGCACCCAAGTGTACCCATAATTGGCCATAATATAATATCATAGCTATTATTAGCTACAATAATCGGGCACCTCAGATGCAATTAGAGCAGTTATGAGGTGAATCTGATTTATCAAATTATGCAGATGAATTGGGAGAATCAAAGGATCCATCAATGGAAGTAATCTATCAGCATTGATGGTTTTCTCAAAGGGTTTATTTTCAAGTCAACCATCAAAATCTAAAAGTATCCAGTAAGGGAAACTTGCCCTTTGTCAGTCCATTGGAAAATGACAGCATATCAGGCTCAAGGTGAATCTGTACATGCTGCTGACGCCACCAGCCCACACCCAAAATTACCAGAAACACCAGTTTTGGCATTGCAATAAATCAATCACAAAAGCTAAACTGGTGAACAGAGAATGGTACTGGGAGCCATACTTTATATGATAGCTGGGAAGCCAACAAAGTGATCATCACCTTAGGGCTCATGTCCAGGTCGAGTTCAAGCTGGTGAGCCAACTCTAGGCTCATAAAGTTACCCACTGCTCCAGTGTCAATCAAGGCCTCAAAGGACACCTGGTATTCACTGATACTAATTTTCATTGGCAATAAAAAGTAGGCGGAATTCTGTTTATTTGCAGATATGATCATTTCTGCTGGCACTGAAGAGATAGAAAGCAAAACAGGGGGAAGATCAGGTACTTTTACGTGATCATAATTGGGGAGAGTAAGGAGTTGGGACCCTTTTTCCTCAAGATGGACTACCATTGACTTAATGACAGGTGAACTAGGATGAATCAACTCAGGAGCGTGGGCACAGTCTGATCCTGGAACCAATATGGATACTAATTCAACAACAGGTTTGCGATCCAAGACCTCTTGGGTAACCTGAACATGAGGTTTCCCACTTGATGGTGGGGATGGTAGCGTAGAGAGGCATTAATGGAAGTCGCTGCTTCACTAATTTGATCCATAGTTCCCATAGGGGTGACTAAACTGCGTGATGAGCGGAGACAGGATCCAACTCAGATTGGAAACTCGCTTGGAGCATATCTCCAGAAATCTCAAGCGCAGGGGCTTGCTCACGAAAGGCTGAGACTAATGAGCCCATACTATGGGCTCTAGCAATAAGAGAAAGTAATTGAAGTAATCATTCCAAATGAGGTAATGGGGGTTTCAATGCTGCTAATACTGCTGCAACAAGTGAGGGAGGGTCATCTGCCCAAGTAGCAGAACACAAAAGTCTCACACCCACTGACAAGATTTTCCTTCAACTGCTCTAAAAGGGCAACACCTTGCTGGGCATTGGACAATGAAGCGGCATTATTCAGGGTAACCACGGCTAACATTTGAACCTTGGCAAGGGCTCAATGATCTGATTTAAAACATCTCAGGAAGGAACACCTGGTTTTCCTACTTGGGGGAAGTTGAGGGGAGAGTAGTGGCCATTGGGACCATACTATCATGTAGTAATTAATCCAAAGCAATTTGAACGCTGCTCATAAAATTGACAACTGACCAAACGAGCATCAGGAGAAAACTATTGACCGCACGTTCATTTGGTAAAGGGTAACCACTGAAGCGCACACCTCTACAATGAGGGCGGAAATGTCTGGAAACAATGGATGGTTGATTATGTCAGAAAGGCTGCATATAAAGTTTAGACTGTCCTGACAGTCAGAATGCAGAAGCATCCAAAAAGCAAGCCAGAATGCCAGAGGCATTCCTGATTGGACAACGTTGGCTTGTGTGAGGATATGTGTTACTATTGAGCATTGGTGAGCTGAGAACGTAAGAAGGAACCATCAAGAAACCAGGCTATTACAACTCCAGACCCATTTGGCCTTGCTGCAGGAAGTTAAACGATTGGATTGACTGTTTCAGGGTACTCAATAGGAGGGTCCAGAACAAAAACAGAGGCAAGTGGGCTGATCTTCACTTGAAGTGGAGACAGATAAGCCCACAGGACTTTGACATCCTGCTGGAGAATGGCCTTGACAATTAATTTGAATTCCCAGAAGATTTTTACAATATAAGCCCAGTTGGTTATGGTAGGAGCTAAATTTACTACCATGACTGGTATTGGCCAGCCATTGTAGGGCCTAAAGTGCCACGGGTCAGTGCCATGGGGAGCTTCAACATGAAAAATTTGAAATAAATAAAAAATTGAGAGTTTCAAAGTGATTTATAATGAATTTTAAATTTAATAAAATTGACCATCAATTCCCTCAAGGTGTTATAAATGTTTAAAAATATGGTCGATTTGGGGAATAACTTATAAAAGCACAGGAATGGGGCTTTCAAAATTTGACCTTACCCCGGCAAACCTTTAGGGAGGGGGAAGATAAACTAATATAAACTGACTTAAAAGGAGTTGGAGGAGGACTAAGTCACTGTCAGTTTGACCTTGGACACCTGACTTTCAATTACATTGCATTTCTGATGGTTAGTGTGAAGGCGTCTAGCCTGATGGGCAACAGGATTTCCCCAAGACCGCCCCATGAAGGGCGGTCCCAAATGGTTAAAAACAGGACAAGGACACTCAACCCACTGTATGTGGTCGCTTTGGCATCCGTTAATCTAAGCAAGATACCTCAAACAACAATTCTGATTTTTGAGGGGTGTGACTCACATTATTGGCAACATTTGATAATGGAAGTACATGCTAATCAGACTTTGTCCCCAATGTTTTTGAGGGGAGTTCCAAATTGGCAACAACATTGTCCAATGGCCCGATGCTATTGGCAATTTTTATTAAGGAATCAACACTGATCACTCTTTCCAAGAGGTACACGCCCGTTGGGCTTTGTCCCCAAAGGTTTTGCTGCAAGTTTCAAACCAACAAAATTTTCCAATGACCTGGTGCCATTGGCAAGTTTTGCTGAGATTTGACACTTGATTTCACATATACTAAATCTATGGGCCCATTGGGCTTTATTTATAAGGTTTTTCAGCTTTTGGACTATAATTTTGAGTGCTTGGGGACATCAACTTCCTATGAACTTTTCAACCTATGAGGTGGCGGTTTTTGATTTTTTCAGCTCAAATTCTCTCAATTTGATGTACTAATTTGGTGGAGGGAATTGCAGGGACAGGGGGAGGATTCTTCAGAGGAAGGGATGTTACCCAGCTCTCATTTACCACATGGGCGAGATCACCCTGTGTGATGAGAGGGACAGCTGCCCTCTTCAGACCCTTTTTAGAGGGAAATGGGAACACCGCCCAGTCTAAGCAGAAGGGACAGTCCACTTGACTTACAGCGCTTGTCAAACGTTTCCCTAAAGCTTCCTCGCCTTCTGATATGGCTTCCTAGGCTGTTAGCTGATGTGCCATATTAGGATTTTTTATTTATGGTAATCCCTTTGTTTTGGTTCATTTGCAAATAAAGATGCATGGAAGATCTCCCTTTTGGGTTGGGCACCACTAGTGCTAAAAACAATCATGATAATTAAATGATAGTGGTTTAAGCATCAAAAATTTTGTAAGAAGCTAGAATTTGGGTTAATAGTTACCAAATAATTTACTTATGCATTTTAATTGGGATTTTTCATTAATTGATAAGGGTGTTTTCAGAGTTACTGAATTGTTGATAATTCTTTTGTTGGCAGTAACTTGAGGGTTAGCCTAGGCCATGCAGCCTGATGCAGACGGGCAATTTGTCCCATTTTCTAAGCATGGCCGCTAGCTGTAAAAGTTAATCTGCTGAGGTTGGTTAAAGGCGTTGGTACACAACTACTAGAAACGAACCCTTGGAGGGTCATATCTGGTTGGTGGTGGATACTGACTAGGTTACTATACGTTGAGAACTTATTCATCATTTTTGTACCAATTTAGGATTGAGCTTGTTATTAAAGGTTTCTTTTTCATTGAGGTGTCAACTGAAGAGTTGAACCCCAAACCTACCATATAAACCCCCTTTTTCATTAAAAATAAAGTAATAAAAAATGATAAATTGTTTTATATTTATTTATCTTCTGTAAAGGTTATATTTATTGTCCTATTACCTAATTTTTCCCAAGATACCTGAAATAAGAAAATTTTATTTCTTTCCACTTGATCTCACTTTTGAAAGAATTTTACAAAAAAAAGTTTAAATTATCTACTGCCATCTATACATGTCCAATTTTCAATTGACGTCCTTGATCCGCTTCCTGCTGCTCCATTGTGGGGCAGCAGTGATCCACATCCCAGCATTTTCTGCCCTGCAGGGAAATGCATTTGGATGGGCTCAAACAGTCCACCAAAATTTACTGGCCTATTTGTCCCACCATGAAACTTAGTGCTTCACCTTGTGCACATCCACTTGACTCACCACTATCCTCTTGCCCTACTTAGATCCAATATCTGATTTTCCCTTTGTGTCAGCTATGGACGTTTATTCCCATACGCCAATTAAGCAACATAAAACTCGCTACCACTGCCTTTGCGCCAGCTGGCTTTATCAATTTTCGCCCTTTTAAGAGCTATTTTGATTTAGGATTTTAAACAGAGGAGGACGCTTCAGCGGCGGCGTTGACTTCTCTCATTTACAAAAATATTTCGTCCCCACTACCCAAACTCATCTCCCTGATGAAACCACACTGGTGGTGTCATTTGCCAATCTCTCTTTGCATCTCCCACCTAAAATTTTGTATGATGGGTTGATGTCAGGGCTTTTGGCACTCAGCCCAACCTAGTCTTTATCGTCACTTCTTGTTAAAAGCTCCTGGATGCCCCTTGAGCCACTGCCACCATCATCCCAACTCACTATGACATTGCCTAACAAATCCCCCCACATGTTCACATTGTTGTAACACTGAAGCACATCTTTTGAGCTTGTGTTGATAGTGGTCAACAGATTTGTCTCATTTGTTTTGAGCTTGACCACTATAAATGATCCTGCCCCCATGCCAATTCACGTGTTACAAAATCTGAACCCATTTCAGCGACATTTGATTGGGGCGTTTTGTTGCCCCCTCACACCCAACATTCTTGCACATTAAGCCAACGTGGGAAAGCACCTACAAAAACCTCCAGCCACACTCACCATACTGGGCACAACCTGGCCAATCAGTTTCAGGCTTGGACCAACATTTGCACCCAAATTCTACATCCACTATTATCATGAAACAAAATTCTTAGAACCTATTGGATGAGGTTGATGAATCAGGTAAAATTGTCACAAATAAGGATGATGAATTTGATGAATAAGGCCCGGATGAATACGATTGGGCTGAAATTTATAAATTTTGATTTTGACAAAACCTTCTCATCCAAACGATATGCTCCTAAACCCAATGCCATCCCCTTCCAAAGTGACCACCAGCTTGCCTTAGCAGAGGAGGCCTCACCCCATTCCACCACCTCTGGAAAGCAGTAGCACAATCAATGGATTAATTCCATAAAGGGCTGAGCACAATAAATTCCTACCCTGATATCCTTGAAGTAGCATGGGAGGATTTTACCAAATTGGCCATTGAAGCCACTGCCGCTATTATAAATGTTGCAAAACTAGCATCATTCGACCTAACCTTTAAAAATAACCTGGCAAAATATTTTAACTTGGCCCAACTCCCAGATGCCCGCCTTCAAGCTGAAGATCATATTACAGAGTTAGTTAGGTCTGTATCCAAGATAATCTTGAGGTAAGTAACCGTTATCTCACACTACTCCAACCCATCCCGCTGATGCCTCAACGCCCTTTCTCTCTGCTTTTGGTCGCTTCTTAAACCAATATACATCTTCCATAAAAGATCCGCCTGAATAAGAGCTGCCCAACCCTCCCTCCCCCTCTGCCATGGTGGGATAGCAGTACTACAAAACCTGCCAATGTTGGAGTTTTTTATTTTCTTTTGTTTCTTCGTCCCATTTGTTTTGGGCTTTATTGTTTTGAGTTAGTAATGTCCATCCCCTGGTCAGCGTACTTTGAATAAATTTACCTGAAATGAGTCGTTATAACAGGCCATGTAAGAGGATACCTGAGAGGGTTGAAACTACTTGGAGAATAGAGAATCAACTGGATAGTTGTCTCCATATAATCTCCAGTTGATTCTCTATTCTTGTAAAATATTCATTAGACCTGTGTATTAAACCAAAATGCTCACATTTGGTGCTCACTAGAGGTAATGAATTTACAAATAGATAGCACATTAGAGTTATCAAGACCATGTCTTATAAGAATGGCTATCAGAAAATGTGGAGTGAACAAGAGGTAGTGAGCAAGAACACATTGAATTTGTTGCCACAAGATAATCAGACGACCTTAGAAGAATGAGTTGCTAGAACAGAGAAGAAGAACAGGTTGTGGAGATTAATAATGATTTATATAATCAAGTTTCCTCACAGATGATGAAAAACGCCGACTCAAGTAAGAAATCAATGTTACAGAAAGCTGCTTTGGAAGCAGACAAAAATATACTGTCAGTTATAAAAATTTGTAACTCAAATCCTAAAGTGGCTACAAGATATTGAGAGACAAAAATGCGACTGTTACCAGATGAAGGTTGATATAGCCAACAATAATTTAATGAGGAAAGCCATGTTAAATTGTACATCCCCCAAGATTTATTCCTGGGTCTTTTGGAATTCCTTTTGGCAATAACTCCCAATAATACTCCAGTTACTACTAGGTTACTGGTTGAGTACCTCCAATTTCAGTGGCAACTAAAGAAATTTAGAATATTATGAAATTACCTACTTTCCACTGGTACAACTATCCAGCCTTTTTAAAACTTTTTAATTAACAATTTATGAATATTAGGACCATCAGGAAAGGATAACTATCTTAGACTGTTTTGACGCTAATAGTTAAAATATGTTGTTGCACCGCTTAATTGGGGGTAATTTGGCATAAAAGATGCAAAGAATCAGATCATGAATGAGTTTGGCAGCCCAGAAAGGATGGCCAGTCACAAAAAGAGTTCATAGTTTCCAATTAAAAAACGAGACATTAGTAGCTAATTGCTGACCATTTTTACCACGAAGTGAAAAACTTGGCAGGTGAAAAAAAGTATTGTATGACTTTAATTCGTATAGTGTCATATAGACGGCTCTTAGGCCCTACAGAAACTTGCACCAACCATGCTTTTGGCACTAGCTACTAAGACTTTCACTTTTGAAAATTGTGGAGTACTTAAGGTGTTGGTCTCGAAGTTTTAGGCCATACAAAAATTTTAACCCCATACCTTACAACAATAATTAAAAGGAGGAAAATCTAATGATCAGAATAAGGTTTTTAAAGCTGAGTTTTTTTAGTACTAGATGGTTTAAAGCTGAGTTTTAATTGGGATTTTCTGAAGGTCAAAAATGGGCGAAAATCATGGGGTGGAAGGCGAGTCGGTAAAGGCGTACGGCTACCAACCTGAAGGTTGCGGGTTCGATTCCCGCCCTTCGCACATCGATCGGGGTGCCAGCCAAAGGAAGCTATTGGCGGTTAGTAGGTCTAATAACACGAAAACCTTACCCATGACGTAACCAGAAAAATTTGAGTCCCGATCCGGAGGTGGAAAAACTTTCTTCGACGGAGTTGACCCTGTTCAGGTTTCATGTCGTTTCTTTCTTTCGGTAATGTCTGTCCCCTGGTCGGCTTGCCTCGGTTAAATAAAAATAAAAGTGGGCGAAAATCCTGTAACTTCTGTTGTAAATGTTGTATAACTGGGCATTTTGCCTCACAATGTGGGGCAATAAACTCAAGGAGAAAGTTGACTTTGTCCCGGCCCAAGAAAAGAAAACGGGAAAAGAACAACAGTTTATAATAGGAAGAATGTAGAACTTAAGAAAGCACATTCCACATAATATCTTAAGGATGTTTTTGGACATTTCAAATTTGTTTGTAGATAATGCAACACTTGATATACTCTATCAGGTTGTAGAAATGGATGTCAATGCTATTACTAGAGCAAAGGGATGAGTATTATTTTGAAATAGTGAAAGAGGGCACTTGCTCTATGCTCAACTTTTAGTGGAAATAATGAGAAAAGCTGAGAATGACAAATTATTGCTCAAGGTTAAGCTTGAGAATGTCAATCTATCCATAACAATTATTGTTCTCAGAGAATTCTTTCATGAACTCTCTGCTCAACGAATACAAACTTAGGACTCAGATTCTGATGCTGCAATTACCCAATAAATCACCTTATTACAATACTTTAAGTGTACATATGCTGATATACTAGTTAATTAAGTGAATCTGAGGGTTATAATTAATAGTTGGTGCGCCTATCAATATTTTTAAACCAAATTGTTAAAATGAATAAATTTCACCGGGTTTAGAGCACCAGGAAAGTATAAGATAGTTGGCACATATACTACAACTTCCTGTGGTGCATATAGTGCACCCCCTCATTGGTTTTAATTGTGGTTTCAGCGCCAGCCATAGTTTTTTCAAATCAAGATTATGGCATCCTCATTAGAACTTAACGCCTATAAAAGTATGGCATCAAATGTTTTTAAAAGAAAACAACTTAAGTATTATGATGCAAATGTTGCCTTAGGTAAATCTCAAAAAAGAGGAATCTCCTCCAAAGAAGAAAATTTTTAAAATAAAGCACACTGACGGCATAATCATAATAAAGTATAAGTTAGTTGGGAGGAAAATCTGAGAGATGACAACTTAGATTAAAGAAACTGAGGAATATTACTGAGAGCACAAGATTCAATTAGTATTTCACTGGTAATTCAACTAGTAGAAAGCAAGGGGTTAACTTTAAATTTTCTGGCATGATTGTATGCAGAAATAAAAGCTTTATAGATAAAGTAGAGAATGACCTTGAGTAGCTACAGAAATTCTGATTCCAGATCATAAAGAAATTCAGGTTCAATCTAGTACTAAAAAGAAATTCAGGTTCAATTGGCCTATTTTAGTGAAAAACAAATTAGGGTTGTGAAGAATAAAAACATCGCAGTTGTTCATTAAATACTAATAACTATAATCAGAGAATAACAAAACTTTTTAATGGTATCAGAAATGAGATTAGGGTAGAGGTTAACAAAAAATCCATATAAAAGTGAATTAAGAGCAACTTGGTGAGTTATCAGAAGATCAGCAAGAGGAAGGAATTTAACTTGTTGAAGAAATATTAGATGTATTTGCATATGACAAGAATAGATTAAAATGTTCAACAAACTTAACCATAAGGTTGATACAGGAGAATCTAACCCAATACAAATGGAGCCACTTTGACAATCAAAAGTTGCTGATGCAGTGGTTTGAGGAAATAATAAGATGATAAAACATGAGCTCCTTCGCCTACCTAAACTCTATGAACTAGGCTGATCCTGATATTAAAGAAAAATAATGTGTCTAATCAAGTGGTGATTTATTATTGCCAACCAATCAAAATCATTAAAAGGTATTATTATCCTTTGCAAGGATAGCCAACGCATTAAATCATCAGAGTAAAGCAAAATTCTTCTTGGCCTTGGATTTGATATTGCTTATTGGAAGATAGATTTGTCAAAGATCAGGAGAAGTGTTCAGTGATAAACACAAAAAATTATTATCCAGATGACTAGACTGCCGCAAGGGTTGTTTAAGGCACCAGCTATGATTCAAAAGGTGATTAAATTCATTTTATGTGACTTGAGATTGTCCTGTGTTCTAGTATATTCGGACAAAATCAAAATTTTCAGTAGGATATTCAGGGATCCATTCAAGCACCTAAAATAAATTTAAAAAGCTTAGTGGCGGCTAATAAGATAAAAAACAGAGGAAATGCCATTCTTTTAAGTAAGAGCTTGAACATGTGGGGTTTTTGATTTACTCTAATGATTACAACCACGACAGAAAAAGATATTTTTTTTAGTACTAGATGGTCACAGAAAAAGATATTGATGATTGAATAATAGTTTGATTCAAAAACTTTAATTTATACAATTCTAAATACAGATTATTGGTTACTTTTGCCAATATATTGAATAGAATTTGAAAGAATTTCTAAGCCATTATTCATCTGTAGAAAGCTATTTAAATATAGAATTAGTATGGAAAAAATAGGCACAAGACTTGTTTCATGAGCTACAGAGTACTTAATGTCTATTCTCATTTGCAGTATCTGGAAAGCAACTGTCCTTTAATAATTCAGTCAGATGCTTCATTAATTACGATTGGTGCCATTTTAAGACAAGTTGATGATGCTGGGGATGAGTATCCAGTTTCTTATATGATTCAACCATCATCACTATGTGAAAAGAAACTATACCATGGTTTAGGTAAATGCTTTGAGGTTTTATAATTATCTGAACAATTTAGTTTTTAAGTTCATGGGAAAACTATATGGTCATACTGACCATTCTTTACATCACTGATTACACATGCTCAATGAACTAGAGGGAATAATGGCATGATGGGCTCTTTAATTACAAGCCTATGACGTTAAAAATGTTCGCTTGGTGAGGCAACAAATCAGAATCATGTGGATTGTCAAGATTTCTTGACATTCATGTTGCATATCAGCAAGCAGAAGAAATTTTCCAGATGATGATTGAAGGAAACTTGAGGTTGAACCCTAAGAGATTCAACTGCATAGAAAAGGTCCAAGGAGCATGGAAACAAAGAACAGAAAGCTCTATAATTTCATATTAGTAATAATAGTGATTTTAATTTATTAGAGTGTACTGTGATAATTCAAGCCCCACATAAGGTAGTAAGGCATGGTGGCCTAAGTTAAACTTTGAATCATCTTTGAAAATACTATTGCATGTGATCGTTGATTTACAATGTGTCATATTATCTATCTTTTTGTGAGGAGTGCCAGCTCTACAAGCCCATCAATAATGCTATGGTATATTGGCTAGTGCGCCCTGGGTTTGTATTGCACAAAGTGTCAATTGAAGTAATGAGCCATTGTGTTTTATTACTAAAGGAGTGTATCAAGAGGTCTCTTTACTCGCTACTGCACAGGTTAGGGTTGATTAGTACAACCCTCTTCTTCCATATAGAACAACTACGTGGAGATGGTCTCAAAATTTAGTTTAGATAGAACATGCTAAAGATCTACACATGAAAATAACAAGCTTCTATAATTAGCGAGCTTTAATTAGACTAGGCAGATAATATTATATTCAAATCATTTCATTAAAGAAGCAGTAGTGCTCACATGACGAGGAAAATCAATTATGGCACAATGCAATTGTGGGACGCATAGAATTATTAAAAAAGGGCTGAAAGGGAAGTCATGGGCCAATGCAGTACAATCGTTTTAGGAGAAATTTAATAAAGGGATTTAGCATCATGTTGCGTTCCCAGTCTAAAACTAATAATCAAGTCAATTGATTATTTAACACTGCCCCTTGATTTTATCTACCACTCAAATTTTGGTAAGAGATTTCAAATTTATTAATAAGGTCAGAGAAACTTGCCATGAACACAATTGACTATCCATCTACAATTAGGCTTCAAATGATGTATGCTTTGGCAGAGACTTGGTCATGAACAACTTAAGGTCATTTCCATATAATAACCAACTTATGAATCCTGCTAGTCCTTAAGTTATTGTAATTAATGACTTGATCGCTGATTTCAAAACTCGCCACATTAAATTGTTGCAACTTATCCTTATCCTTCTGATTGGTTCCTCAAATTTAGGGCTTCCCCATAGGCCTCAGTCTGAATCTTAATGAGGGAATCTAAAAGCCATTTATATATTGTATGACCAAATATTATCCTCATCCGCAACAATGAAATGTAATAAGGGTTTTAACGCAAGCTGTTGACCATACAAGAGATGAAAGATAGATTACACTACACCACCGTGGTAGCTATTATATGCAAAAACAATTAAATACACATATATTTTTATTTTTAAAGGAAAATTGCTGAAAACTTCTTAAGAGTTTGTACTAATGTATGATTGGCGCTTATTATCATTACATTGGTCTTAGGATGATAAGGTGAAGTAAGAACTCCCCAAATTCCCATTAGAACATTTAACTTATGAACAACTTGTAAGGGTAAAACTGGTGGCATTGTCCGCGAGGATAACTTGAGGACAACCATACTGGTGTATTTGTTCCATTATTTATTTTCAATGTGGATATTACTCAAAGATCTCTGAGAAGCCAACCCTTGATTCTCTTAGCGAGATGATCAATGGATATGATGATGTATTTGAAGTTAAGGAGAGTAGTCATTAAAGGTCCTAGTATGTTGGTAGACACCGTATGCCAGGCTAAATTAGGCTTGACTAGCCAACAAGTATTCATAAAATATAGGTTTTCTTTGCTTAACATTTGTGGCATTTCATTAAAACATCTTGAATGTCTAATCATAAAAATTCTTGATACCACTCTTGTTTATTAAGTATTTAAGGTCTTCACCAAGTGTTGGAAATACTAACTAGATTTGGGATAACTGTTGGACAATTAAATGTTTTACTAATTGTTAAGAATACGTCAGAAAAATAATAAATAATATTTTGATAATAATATTTCATCTAACTATAGGCAGAATGGGGATGACCAAGTAAGCCTTATACTCTTAGCCATCAGCCAAATAGTTGGCATGTTGGTTTAACTCCACTGAACCCCCAATGGAATAGGCCAACTCCCTTGGATGTCCGCTCAAGCACTAACAAACATTTAGCGCTGGCCTTTTAAGAAATACCACCCTCTTTTATAGACCTGAGGGAAGTTTCAAGAGAAGATATTTTACTAGCCAATCAGTCACTAGGCCCTCTAGAAATTGGCCTTGGTGAAAATAATTTCAATATGGTTAATTGGCTAATTTATTTTAAAGTGCTACCTAATGGATGCTTTCTTCCTCATTTAGACCCAATATCTAAAATCAAGCCATATCTCTATTGGTGTTTGTTTTAAGCGTAATGATAGGCTCAATTTTTATTTAGCCAACTCTCTCTCTGCTCAGCGTAACTTTTCAAGCAAATTAATTTCAGTAAATTAAAAGCAAACACTTAATCACACACTAAAGTCTTGCTCTGATGTCATCAGATCCCCCGCTGACTGTCCCAGCATGAGGCAGTGGCGAAACTCCCCCTTCCATTTTCCGTCTGATAGGAAAACGTGCTCATACTGGTTCGCCCAGTCATTCCAAACCCTTGGGACAATTTGTTCCTCCCAAGGATCTCAATGCCCATCTCGCCCAAACCCAAGCGGTGCCCCACTGCCCATTGGTGCTCCCCTGGAGCAACATGCATTTCAGCCTTAGGGTTGAATATGGGAATTCTTCCCCTATGACAACCAAGCCATTATCAAAATGGCTCAAGCGGTGATGACACCAGCCTGCTTTATTGACTTCTGCCCCTATAAGGGGTACTTTGATCTTGGCTTCCCATGTGAAGCTGATGCAGCCACTGCGGCAATGGTGCCATTAATTTACAATAATATTCCCCTCCCAATAATGTGGACCCAGCTCCCAACGGACACCACCTTGGTGGTCCAGTTCGCTGGTTTGCCCACCCACCTCCCCCCCAAAGTGCTTCACCAAGAGCTGATGAAAGGTTTGGAAGCCTACGGCGCCAACTCCATCTTACAATTTGTGGTCCCAAATGGGGCCACACGCCTCACTGGGCCTCAGGTGTATGCCACAATCAGCCCTGAATTTACAAAAGGTTTGTTGGCAATTTCCCCCGTGCTACCATCCCATCTGCCCCCGACCATCAGTTCTGGGCCCGTGTTGAGGGTGGACAGACAATCTGTCCATCCTGTTTTGAGTTAGACTACTCAAAACGCAAATGCCCATATTCAGAAACTTCCGCTGACACCAAAAGTTTTCCTGACACTCACCAATCCACCGCCCACCCCGCGCCAACTCTGACATGGAGTACAATCCTACCTTCCCCTCCTCCAATGCCTGATGCTGTAGCTGCACCTACAGCCACTAATCAGCACCCACCTTGCCCCAATGCCACAAATAATTCATCCAACCAAACATTGGATTGGATCCCAGTTTGATCCCATGCATTCACAAACAAATTGAATAAACCTCAACCATATGCTGATTCTCCAATCCAATTCAACCAAAACCATGAGAATTATTGGATGAAATCGACAAATCAGGTAATGTCATTGAAGAAGTGATGCTGCAACTCGAGCAGCTCTGTAATGCAGATTGGGATGCAAAATTCCCACCTCAGAAATACGTCCCACAACCTAACGCCAAACTGTTCTACAGCGACCAGCAGCTTGCAGTAGACGCAGCTGCCACACCAGATTGCTGTCCGCTTTGCAAAGCAGCCACCAAATCTGTGGCTGCACTTGCAGGAGTAATTCCACCTCCCGTCATCCCCAACAATCTTACTCCACAAAGTAAGATCAACATGAAAACCTTACACAAAAACATCACTGAAGCCATCCAAAACGTGGTAGCAGTAGCACGGAATCCAAAAGCAAAAATAACCTGAACCAATATTGCCATGTTTGTTAAATTCGCAGACGCCCACCTCAAAGCTGAAGACGCTTTGGGCAAATACATCATTGGTATAATGATGGCTGGCAACTATTTGGAAGTTCCAGTCATCAAGGATATTGAACCCCATGCCGCCAATGCCCCCACACCCTTACTATCTGCCTTAAAAGCACCCTACTCTGGAATGAGATAAATGCAGATGAGGAAGAGCCCCCAATCCCCCCCTCCCCATCCACCATGGAGGGATAGCAGTATTTGCTACCCACCTGGTTGGATATTTTGTTAAGTATGATTCAATCAATCCGTCCATTTTGGGCGTTTTTTCTAAATTGTTAATTTTTATTATTATGATTTTTAGGTTTAGTTCAGTAATGTCTGTCCCCTGGTTGGCTTACCTCAGTTAAATAGAACTTTTATTTAGCCAAATCCGTTCCCTCCGCTTATCATGAAATCCCTTGCATCTCACTATTAGCCCCCAAATATCCTAAATATCATGAGGCGTTATCTAGTAATAATATCTTTTGTTTACTAAGCCTCAGGCTACTATCAGTCCTATTTTTTGTTAAAATTTATATTAAATTGTGGTTAAAATTACCCCAATGTTGTAAAAAGTAGTTAGATTTTCTATACTCCTGCACCTGCTTTATTGTTGAAATCCTGAGCCCAACTAGCACCAGTGAGACAAAAACTATCCAGAATTCCAACAACTACACCACAAACACTCTTTTTAATTTATATAAAGCAAGATACTATTATTATATTTATAACTAGACTAGAAATTGCCATTAATAAAACAGATTAGTTTATGGAATCAACATAATTACAGCTATTGACAATTGAGAAAGATAAAAACTGATTAAGAATGAATTTTCGCTCTCTAGACAAATATTAAAGCTATTGATAGCAATATAATTCTCAAGAGCTGGATATGAAATTGCCACACTATTGCACATCTAAAATTTCCCGTCAACCTCCCTTTTCTAGTTTAGTTGAGTTGAGATGGAGGAAAGATCAACTCTCAGCTATCTGCAATGGCCAGAAACCTGATTCTCAGCTTCCAATAAATTGCTTAACCAAAACCCTGTTTATAGACTTATTACAATTGTACTATCTGAATTATCTGAAGCAATATTTACCAGCTAAAAGAGTTGTAAGGAAGTATCAACTTTAAATAGAATTATTGTTTTCAAAGATAAGATCTGCGATTTATAATTGTCAACCTACCTTGATTATTGACAAACTCTATTTCAGAAACTGAGATAATTCTGAAAAAACAGATCAATTACAAAAATTGAAGGTTGACTCAAAATCAATATCAGTAAATTCAGACCTGTCAAGAACTAACTGATTTTAATGATAGTAAATTGAATTCTAAGGAGTGAGACAAATCAAGAAAAAAGCTTGAAGATTTATATATAAAAAGGAAAAAGTGAAAACTAATAGAGCTTTTTAAGTTATGGTTTATATTTTAAAGTATGTTTTGCTTTGGTTTTTAGTTTGAGGAAAATTGACTGAGGTCAATAGGCACGAGGCCACCTCATTAAAGACAAAAGAACTAATAGAAGGATCTACCCTGACCTGTACTAACTATTACTCATGTTTTTAAACGTGAGAACCTATATTCTTTAATATTAATTATAACCTGTGCAACCACGATTTTCACATTGTGGCGCTTACTAAAAGGGGATAGTCCAGATTATGCTTATTATAACCATTTAAAATAAAAATACACACAAAAGGAGGTAATACTCTTCCTTAGAGCTTGGGCCTCACCCTCTGGAAAGACCACTATCAATACTGAGCTTATACAGCTAAGTGATATGCCACTATAACATTTCCAGTCAAAACATCTGATCAAGAAGAAGTAGAGCAACTAGCCTAGGCTTTGATGCAAGGGTACCAGCTTGGTGGGGGTTGGAAGACGGATAATAGGTCTAACCTCTTTCACTGGGCCTGGAATAAAGACCAACTCTGGGAGGCAAATCAAACATTTTGCCAACTAACCACTCCAAATTTTGCACCGCATTGACCATTTTTGAACTTATCAAGAAGTACTTGGCAGATGAGACCATCTAGTACTAAAAAAAGAAGTACTTGGCAGATTATGTAAATACTATTATTCACAACTACCAATATACTGTTGTCAACCACCACATTGCCATAGATTTCTTGGTGGTACATGCCCAAAAGTCAGTAGCAGCGAACCAAGGCTTAATGACAAAACTTAAACTTAACTTTGAGGATGTATGAGCTGCTGTCAAGGCTAATAACAACTACTTCCTCTGGGTCAAATTCAGATCAATACCTTGGTAGCAGAACTTAATAACCAGATCACTCATAGGGAATACAGTTATAGACAGCAGAGGTATACTATCAAATGGCATCAAACCAAAATGGAATTACAACGCCGTGTACCCCAGTTAATTGCTGATTTATAAGAGCTGTTTGGCTTTACTAATAGGTAAATCGATGAAACATGCAGCTTTATTGATGAAGTTTAGAACCCAGGTAGATACACACTTACAAATCTCCTATGCCTTCCAAGAAATAGTACTACTGTTGAGTGAATTTAGCGCCGTTGACTTAAAAGCCCATGTAGACCACCATGATCAGTTTCTATACCTAAGAAGGCCGTATCCATCACCTAGAGGCTACCCATGAAACTGGTTGTTTGACCCTAACAGACCAACGCTTCCTTTTTAGCCCAGTTAGATGCCTATAAAACAGTTAATACCAAGCTTTGGGAACAAATGGAAACTATGAAGAAGTTTGTGCTAACTAAGGATGAAGATATTCAAGGACTACGAGGAGGTACAAAATCTCACCCTAGAATTTTTCCTGGTGAATGAAAGACAGATTAATCAAGATGCCAACGTACTTCGCCATCTGGATGGCTTATAGGGAAGACTTTGAAAGTGGCCAAATACCCTACTCCAGTCTGCACCCAGCCAAGATGCGGACAAACTCCAACGTTGTGCATCCTGGAAGGGATTTTTTTGTTGTCAGGATAATTCACCTAAGACAGAATACTTTGAGGGCGAAAAAGGGGAAATAGAAGCATATAAGGAAGAACACCCACCGCGGTGTATCCCCTAAGATAATAGCTGCTATTCCGTCTACACTCAATATTACAGGGAAGTTGAGTACCCCACCAACTCCAACGCACGGACAAGCGTTTACCCATGGATCCTCATCCCCAGACTAGTCACATTGTGGAGCTTCCTAACGCTATCTAGTTTAGAGAAGCAGAAAAAACCATCTTCAAGTTCACAAATCTATCTATCTTTGATAAGGAAGGCGTTATTGTCACTATCCTTCTTCGGTTTGAATGTCAATGAAAGGTGCTTATACCAACTGAAGGCTTAAAATGATCATTTGTCTAGATCAGTGGAGTATTGAATTGGTTATGCCCCATCTGAACCTTGACCACTTATAATGAAGTATGGGAGGCTGTCTACATGTTTTTGGGGGCCTTGAACGCTTGGATACCCAAAGGGTTGATTTCAAGAATTTCTTTTAAAGAAGAAATAAAACAATCATGGAGTCTGCTGAGTGGTTCTAATGGGAGGCTCAAGTTTTATTGGTAGAAAAGTATATTAATGACTTTAATGCCAAGATAACGCTGCGTCAGACAGTCTTGCCATACTGAGGAATGGCCAACTCTTTGTTACCAGGCTTTTCTTCAATATCTAATCGCTGCTATAATGGTCGATTACCTGAAAAGCTGTGAAGATACCTTTGGCCTGTCTAACTTGGGGATTTGGCCCTCAACTCAGCAATCTGAAGTCATGAAGGAAAGCACTAAGGACCCATTAGAACACAGTGAACCGTTTCTAAGCAGTGAACCCTGTTAAGTATCATCCAACTGACTAAGCAGCCCTACCTGCCTTAAATGCCACAATACTGGCCACATGGCGTGACAATGTAAGGCCTCAAAAGTGCACCATATGCATCATACAAATTCTATAGGAACTATGCCATAAAAAGACTTGGCTCAATAGAGGCTGTGTTCTATTAATTCCTAATAAACTACACAGAACGCCTCCATGGTCATGCTCTCTTCAGTGCAATGCACCCAAAGGCCCTCTAAGTGCGATCATTGCCATGACACCCATGTAATAACGCGTTCACATCGTGCTACTCTGGAGTCAGAGGGCAAAGAGGTTGTCAACAAATCATATACCCAACAGATCCTTGAGCTCCACTTAAAGCGATATTACACGCAGATCCTTGGATGTCCCTGCTTTCAAAGGAGATAATGTTGTAATAGACCTGGAACCCTTGTCACCCAGTGCCCTTCTGTTGGCCAGCAATAGGTTGAAACCATAAATTTAGTTAATCCTACCAGTATTCATAAATAAAACTCGAACTCTTTGATCTATTCTGAGTGTACATATATTAATATTTTGGTAAACAAAGTGAAATCTTGGTCTACAGGTGACAGTGGTGCCACAATGAATTGTGTCTCATATTTGCTTAGTGAAAAGGCTACAAATAGTACCTGATGTTAATCACTGCAAGGAATATGATACAGCTGGGCCCACAAGTATTAGGAGTAAAGGATCATACCGCGCTTTACCCCATTGGTTCAACTCACTTGCAGTCAGTGCTCCTGCAATTGTGTTATTAAAATAAAATTATGTGACTGAATGGCAAAAGGTTACTCAGAACCTATGGCATAACTTGTGAATTCCAAAACAACATGCTAACTGTCCTTAGACAAACAAAACCTTATACTACAGTAAAAATATTAGCCTCAAAAGAATAAGCTCCACCTACATAAATCTAGTTTATGGGGATGTCATTCTACCAAAAAGGTACTTTTTAAGAGGCCATAAGCATATAAAAGCCCCTGATAATATTTAAGACATCGCAGTGTTCCACTCCAGCCACCCACTCCCCTTCGATTAGCGCCAGGGACCCAGAGGGTCATAGAAATGAGCTTAGATTACGAAGTGCCTGAATGTCTAGTAGCAGAGATATACCAACCATAGGGACGCTCCCACAGGTAACCTTGAGTGGCCCCAAGTTTAGCCATCCTGGGTCACCAGAAAATATGTATACTTGTGTCCAACTTGACTAAAAACCCTAACTTTATTAAAAAATTAGATTCTCACTTTCTTGCATTTAGTCCCTCTGGAGGATATACTCACTCTAATGGGGATTGGGGATCTCTCCAAGTTTGTAATGCTAAATGATAAACCTGTAGTCTATTCAGTTATCTCAAGAGAGAGCCTCACTAAGCTAACTGAGGAGAAAAAGAGCTGGCTATGGCGCTTTTTATAAAGTATACAGTTAATTTTTGCTCAGGATGCTCTGACTTTGGATAGGCTAAAAAAGGTGATCACTTAATTGATATTTGGGATGAAAGACCAAATTGGTTATGACCAGCATGACGCTCACCTGCTCAAGAAAAGATATAGATGAGGAAATTGACAAGCTATTAAAGGTTGGGTTCTGATCCCATCAATGAACCCCTGGGCTAGCCCTATCCTTATAGTAAAAAAGAAAGATGGGAAAAACAGGTCGGTAATCAGTTATAAGAGATTAAATTCTATTTAAAAAAGATACTTACACACTTCCCCATATTGTTGATGCCTTGGATTTTTTGAGAGGTGCTAAGTACTTTTTGGCCAACAACTCATCTCAGGGTACTGGCAGATTGAGTTGTCCCAAGAAGAGCAGGAGAATTGTGAACTAATCACTGCTCAAGGGCTCTTACAGCCAACCTGTATTCCCTAAGTATTATTCAATGCAAGAGTCAATTTCCAGCAGGAAATGGATTCAATTTTAGGTTATCTCAACTCTCATGCATTCTAGTTTACCTTAATAATAGCAACGTATTTCTGCGAACCTTTGGTAAGCACCTGGAGCAAGTTTTCCGAAGACTCTTAGAGGCAAAACTAAAAATTAAGCTAAAAATTGACTTTTCTTTATAAACAATTTGAATACTTTGGCTTCATCATCAACCAATATCAATCCACCTCCAATATCTAGATGACAGAATCTTTACAGAAGATGAAAAAACTTGCAAACATGCGCAGTGTTCAAGTACATTTAGTGATGGTAAGGTATCATAGACATTTATAAAGGTTTTTGCTCATATTGCTGAGCCATTATTATAATTAAAAAATGTTGTAAAGTACACCTGGCCACTAGGGTACCAGTCAGAATTTTACCAGTTGCAAACCAAACTGATAAAGGAACCTATTTTATGTTACTCAGATTCTGAGAAACAATTTGTTTGTTCAAAAGGACGCAACACTAAAAGCCATCAGTGCTGTTCTTTTGCAAGCGGAAAAGGACAGCAATGGAACCAGTGGGATACTGCAGCAATACTTTTGACTCTCACTAATGTAATTACCTTTTCATGGAGAAGGAGGTTTCACCATCATCCATGCACGCAAACAGTTTCAGGCATACATATATTGGACTCACTTTAAGGTGGTTACTGACCATAGTTCCCTAAAGTGGTTAAAAAGTTTAAAAGAACTCAAAGGGAGATTACCACGCTAAACAATAAAGCTCCAAGCACATGATTATGAGATCACTCACCAGTCAGGCTCAGCTCACCAGGATTCAGATGAGCAGTCAAAATTACCTGATAGTAGCTACTAGAGTCTCTTTTGTGGATGACCTACGTGACAAAATGTAAGAAAATAGTTATGCAGATGAATTAAAAGGATTACAGGCGGCTTTAAGTTGACTTATGGACAACACTGTGATTGAAAAGGATCCTTATAGAAAATGTTGACGATGGATCCAGGAAGTGATACCAAGAACATCTAGGAGGACAGATATCATAATTGAGACCCATAGAGCCTTGGGCTATAAGGATATATTATAACACTTAAACAGGTTAGGGCAAATTACTACTGTAGCCACAACAGCTTGACGTATAGGATGTTATTCTTATTGCCATGAATGCAACTAAATAAGGCATTAATTAAAAAACACATAGTCTAGTGAAGCTAGGCTGGTATTGGCATACCATAATAGATGTGTTTGTGCCCCTCCCTACCAGCAGCAGAATTTAAAATATATTACTTTGGCAATCAACTACCATACTAAATGGGTTGATATTAGGCAATTCAAGATGTGAGATCATTAACCACAGCAAATTTATAAAAAGTTTTTTGTAGGGTGGGGTGGAAAATAAGACTTCCTTCAAAAAAATCCCAGAATTAAGAACTAATTGAGAAATTAGGAAACTAAATAATCATTTTTAAAGTTGGTGTCATCTTCTAAACTGACTTATAGAATTTTGGATACAAATACAAACTAGATTTTATATTGGATTTTATCCAAGTGTAACAATAAGCCGCTTTTGGGTACACAGTGCTGAGTACATTATAAAAATGACTAACATAGCATTTTAAAATATGGTGCTGACTAGAAAAAGGGTTTTATGAGTATTCATAAATTTTTGATAATTTCATAATTTCTAGAGCCTTTTTTAAAATTGTCTTTTTCCCATTATTTAAAGTAGGGTAATTTTCCAATTTTTATTTGAAGGCAGCTCTTTTTTTCCCAAAAAATATGCATCTTAAAAAGTGGTTTCTTCAATTTTAAACTTAAAAACTACTATCTCTATATAACATTTTTGAACCCTTACTATTTCTATATAAAAAACTCATTGTATATTATATATTATATATAGTATCTCATAACAAATAATAATAATTTTATTTAATTTAAGTTTAGCTGATGTTATTGGTCAATCTATGCTAAATTTTACTGATTGCCATCTACAATAATTCATTTCATCAAATTAAGTTGATTTTTACTAGGCATCTTATGCAAAAATGATTGACATATATAATGATTTAAGTTATCATGATAATATCTCATACTTGCTTGGATTTTGAGCATATCTTCATCAATAGGACATATAACAAGTCACAGTTGATTTAAAGCTATCTCTTCACCAATGCCAAAATTAAGTCTCTAACGATGTACTAGTCCCACAATTATAATCCATCACTTCCTGTTCATTTTAATATACATACCAAACTAATGGTCAGATACTGGACCAGACTTTACACCAATCTTTGCACCAAACTTGAAACCAAACCTTACAACCCTTACGCACTCTTTTGCACGTTAGTATCACTTTTTAAAAAAGTGACCTGGCATATATTAGCAAAAGCACCTTTTTAGTTCGCGCTTACAGCCCTAATTAGAGCAGTACACACTACTTCCAACGGCTGCAGTTACAAAAATCCTTCTTCCCAGCAGAGCTTAGCTCATAGAACTGAAAGCCCACAGTAATTTCTTTTTATAAAAACAAAACTTCTGCAAAATGGGCAACCCAACCAGTGGGGGTGCATCCACCAGTACTAGTAAAATTGTTGGCGATTTGGCCCAAGTAAACCAAACTTAACTAATAAAAATTAGTGATGAGACCCAAGTATGAAAAAGAAACTTGGTCACAAATGCTGCAAATAACGCAACAGAACAGAAACTACTAGTAGAATAAGAAACCACACCCCTTTGAAGGCATTTCAACCTCAACAGGAACCAACAGCCACCGCTCTGGTGGAGTCTGGTGGTTCCACCAATTGGGCAACTCGTGGCAAAACAAAGGCACTGGTGGGCAATACACCCCAAAAAGTCCTTTCTTGGCCCAGTATTAAATACTAAATAGCCACCATTTTCAGGGATGGCAGAAACTTTACCTACTATGGGGCCAAAATCCAACAGTTTGTTCCCCATGCAGGGAAATGATAGCCCTGAGCTAAACAAAGAAAATTGGGGGAGATAAAATATCAATGTTACTGGAGAAGATTTTTCATCAATTTTCTCTGACAAAAATAAGTCGCCTCATTTGACTAACCCTTATTGGAGCCAAAACTTGATGAGGTTATGGTTGCTTTAGGAATCCCAAATAGAAATAAAGCTTGAGGGAATTTATAATCTTTATCTCAAACAAAAGTCAGTCTATCCATTTGACTAACTTCTTATTGGTTCCAAAACCTGATAAGGTTACAGTCACTTTAGAAACTCCCAATAGCTATAAAGCTGGAGGAATTTGTTGGCAATTGTCTTGACAAAAATCAGTCTCTTATCTTTAATCCCGTTAGTGGATCCAAACTATGATGAGGTTACAGTTGCTTCAAGAGCCACCAAAATCTTTAAACCTAAGGAAATTTTTTCAGCAAATATCCCTGACAAAGATCAATCCCCTCATTTGACTAACCCCTTGTTAGGCCCAAACCATAATGAGGTTTCAGTTGATTTGGGATCTGACTCAGACTCGTCAGACAACCTAAACCCAATAACAAATAATCAAAAGTAATGGTGAAAAAACCCCAACTCTTTTGAATCAACCCAAGAAACTAGTAGCATACCCCGTAACACACCAGTGAAATATATACTGATGCATAAAGACATAATAGCTTATAGAGGCATCTCCATATGTGAGGTGATGCAATGGGAAATCTGCAGTTTCTATATGCGATGGCAACTCAATGGATATTAAATGCCATATTCCCTGCTACAGATGCAACATGGTGCACAAACAACTTTTTCACTGGAACCGAAAAACAGTAGACTGATATAAAAACCCCAATAAAGTTGGCAATAATCTTCAATAATTGCACATATGCATGGAGCAGGTCCTTGAGTGGACTAAACAGTTAGTGGACCACCAAGCGGTGGAGGCAGCAGTCCACGAGGACCTAAAGCCTGGGATGATAAGGCATGACTAGATGCAGGCATTGACCTCTACAATGCAATGGAGTTCAACAAGACAGGTATCCCTGCAAAATGACAGCTTTGGTCAAGAGCTCAAGTCTTTAAATATTGGAATTAAATGCCTACATAGAAATGCTCACAAGCTATGATAGCACTCAACTGTGAATGCCACGCTTCCTTTACAAAATAGCCCTCAAATGGTACAATACTATCTTTTCACCTGACATGGCGCTGCCATGGATTATGGCAGGGTTTAAGGCAATAAAGCCATGCAATGGTTGTACACGCGGATCCCACCCAATATGGCATTTAACCTTCTACAAGCTGGTTGGACGAAGGAAAAAGCCATAGAATTGGGGTTCTTCTGGGAATGATTATCGTAGATTGTTATTAATTGGAGCGCCAATGGTTTTACCCCACCCAAGATAAAGTATTAGCTTTGCGCAAGTACTACTATAGATCAAGTCCAATACTGGGCCATATTGTGGTAACAAAGAATATTCATGAGACCCTATGCAACCGCTCCTTCACATTAAAAAAAGAACCTCTGGTGGGACTATGCCCCTCTGGCCAAATCAACAGACTATGATGTGGTGGGATTCACCCCTGACACAGCCAACGTCTGGATCAAACATAAGATCCCACCATAATTAGTAGCGGCCCTGTGAGGACTCAAGACCCCTGAACTTGGATGGGATTGTCTAAAGATAGGCATCTGGGTTTAAAATGATTAGCAACTGGAAAGAGTCAAACCAGATCCCTCTCTTTCCACCCCCTATGTAACGGAGGGTTTTACACCTGCTGAAGCCTTCCAGTGGAGCGAAATAGAGAGTCTGGCTGATGCAGCACGCCTGTTCACCAACGCTGGGTGGAACAGCATCCTGTCTGATACTGCTGCCAAGATAGCACCATGACGCTTGAAGTGATGCTTAAATATTTACATGAGGCATGCGGCCCAGAGCCTCATTTACCTGTTATTGCTTCAGCTTCTCACCAATGGAAGCATGGGACCGCAAGTGCTCAAAATAGACGCGGCTATGGCCAACACCATCTGCAAACAGGTATCCATATGCACAAAGTTCAAGAATTATTGATCTGAGGATTTAACTTAGATGGGGCAATCATCTGGATCCTCAAGGGAGAACCCCAGAGATGCTCCTACCCTTATGCAAATAAGAAATCATATAGCGCGGCTGCCGCCCCTCATGATGAGTCATGGAAAGGCGCCAGCAGTCATGTGGACTTTATTCATACAGTTATCAGTGGTTGGTTCTCTGACCGCAGGCCCGAAATCCTACCTTAATGGTGCAATTCGCATCCATCTCCAATTAATTGGGGAAGAGAAATGGTCAGATTTTATAGTTACTATATACCAGGAGCTCAAAACTTACTGACTGTCAGAGTTTTGACCACCACTGAGTACAGGAACAAGGATGCTTTGACATGTCGCTCCAAGCGCACTTGACCAGAGAACTGACTGTTAGAGGTAGATTTAAAGTATAAGAACTCTAACTTTGCACTGAACCCAACAGATATGCAATTCAGAAGGTGAATTAGGTGACTTTTTACAGCTTACCAACGGACCATGCCTGAATATGGGTCCCTGAGGCAATTCACACTGGTTTGTCATTCTGCGGCGAGGTTCACGAATTTTGGCAAGCTAGCAGCAACTACATCGCTATGTGTCTTCATCCCCATACAGTGGAAGCTCTGTATGAACTCGCGCCCTGTATGAAGACAAACAAAATAGCTCTTCCTCGGTTTATCTATATCCCATGCCTTTATAGGGTGATAAACGTTGAACAAGGGAGCGCAAAGCAGTTATGTCAGTTTTTTTACTAGTTGGGACAAATCTTGGCGCAGTGTCACCAAAAAAGGCTAATCACCCTGATACTATGAATATACCCTATAACAGGATCAGCAAAGTCAGGTCTAAATTCACCTTTGCCCCAAAGCCAAGAAAGGGATCCCATGTAACTTATCAGAGATCATGAGCATGCAATGCCAGCAACAGGAGCTGGACGCTGCCTACCAAGATTGTGGGCACGCGAGAGGGCAAAGTGCCCTGAGGCTGACAATGAGCAATTCATGAACCTGAACCCAGAGTCATATAGGATGGACGCAGAGATGCACCCAGTGTCCAAGCATGATCACTTACCCAAGCGTAATGGGCGGAGAAGGAGTATCTACGTTGTCATAAAGAAGGGCCAAAAAACCTGCAATAGGTCATCAGGAAAGTGTCCAGAACGAACAGCCACAAGCAAACCAACTCCCTCCAATAAGTCCAACCATTCGGGTGGCCAAAAACAAAATAAACCCCCATGTGCTCAACCAAGCCCAACTCACATGGGCATTCAGAAATCACAGCTGATCACAGTGGCTCTTCAGGAATTGAATCTGACTCTGCCAATTACCCTCCCTCTTAAAAGCCTCAGCCTTATTTTCTACTGAAACTGTCTCCCCTCTCAGTATATAAGGAGACTGGGATGGAGACAAGATACCTGGTGTGCTCCATTCTGGGTAACATTATCTTGTCAAGACAAACCGCACCAACTGTATGCACCAACCCATCACCAATTCTCAGCAACACTTGGTGCCATGAAACCAACTTTTTTCCAAGCCTCAATGCATAACCCAAGTAATCCTCATACCTGTGGGGTTATGCAGCCATCAATGATCATCACAAACACAAATGGTAGAAAGATAGATATCATACAAACACGGGTGAAAAAAATGCATAAATTAAAACTATTAAATCATATCAACCAAAGTTTCATTATTTGAAACTCAGGCATACGCCCAGGTAAAAATGGGTCCCAAAATCAAACAGAGACCCCAAACATCACCACGTGGCTCAACAGATCTAGTGCCATGCGCTTTGGTCGGACTATGTGGCAATCTTTGCGCTAGACAATAACATTGTCAGGTTTTAAAGATGCGCTCGCTGGTGTTAACGCTGGGGAACCCAACAAGTAAGCTGACTGCAAGGGGCTAGCATCATCCAAGAGGATAGGGGCGGCTCCAGACGTGACAATGGACGAGACACCGCACATTTGATTAAATTAAACTGAATAAATACTAGATAAAATTTTAATCCTATGAGCGAAAGTATTCTATTAGGATAATATTTAGGAATTTTTATAGGGTATTTGGGGACCGATGCCTCAAGGATCGTCATGGCCCCATCCAAGTAGGGTTTCTCCTGGCCTTCTGAATTGCCCACTATTCTGATCTTTACTTGGATCAAGCCACCCTCATGACCAGGCAAAGTGATTTCCCAGGTCACATGTCTCAAAGAATGGGTATGTAACGTTTCCTCAAATTTGGAGTAATTCATACCAAGCCCCAAATTCAATATACTTGTAGATTTAACTCTTATTTTCTAATCTAATAAGCCATTTGGCTATTTACAACCCTTGAATGGGGATATCGTCCTTCCCCTAGACAAGGCTTTCACCTAGCCCAGGGAAATTCCTGACATAGCCCCCTCCAAGCCTTGGCCTTCGGAGCAAGTTGTGGCCTGAGAGTCAGAGAACTCAAGTTTGGGGCGTATGGAGCCTCAGGAAAAATGCAGACCAGGTCAGTGATAGTGCCTGGTGTGGTTAGGGTTTGAAGCAGGACAAAAACATCAGCTAAGGCCCTCATAATTGACTCTGATTGTTCTTTGGGAAAGGTGGTTTTAAACTCCTCAATCCGCGATCTATTGCTGTCTGAGCATTCTAATATTTTGAGGTGGCTGGCTTTGAGCTGTCATTTGGTTTTAATGTGATTTGTCTTAGAGTCTTATAACTCCAACCTAAGATGTGAGTTATCAATTGTGAGTGTTTTGATCTGGTCAGGTTTGTCCTAAATTTATGACTGCAGGCCGACCAGCAGCCTTTGTTCTTAAATAACTTCTAGCTGGGAGGCCTTCAACTCTGCCTCCATCTGTGATATCTGTTTGTATGTATCCTGTGCCATCTTGGCCATGTGGGTTTTGGCCTCTTTAATCTTTCAGTTCATTTCAATTGCCATGCAAACCTGGCATCTTGCAATCACCTTATCCACCAGCAGATCCAGGTAAGGTTCAGAGAAAAGGTCATTGACAGTTGGTAGTACAGGCGAGCGACCCTGCAAGCTTGTAAGATGACCAGGCGACAGTAGAGAGTGGCCCCCTGAGGGTTCCAATAGGGGGGCCTCTTCAAGTGACTCCAATCCACCATCTCAGGATTGGGGTGAGCAAATCCCACTCGCGACCAAAAGTGAACCGTGCAACAAGGTTTGAGAGGGAAATGTGAAGGGGGCGAAAGGTAGGCATCAGTAGTGGAAGTGACATCAGCTGGCTTCTAGAGCTTCGCTTCTTTATAATCCTCGTTTTTGTTGGGATTAGTGCTATCCCAATCTGAGGGCCAAACTGGGTAATCTAGATTTTTAGCTTTAGTAGTTTGAGGCCTGATCTTGGTTGGGGCGCCATCAAAGTTGGAAAGTAGTAGGATTGCAGGAAAGGAGACATTGAGCTTATTTCCAATGGTGTGAAGGTAAGTCTCAGGTATTTTGCCTGGAATTTGAATTGCATTGTCACACCAATTGTATTTTAAGCTTACCAAAATTTTTTGAAGCTTGTTGTCTTTGTTGAGATCGGAAATTGGTTCTCAACTTGTCCCAACTTTGTCAATTTGATGTCAATGCTTGCTGACCATATTTGATTTGTTGTTCAGCACTTTCTGTTCTGAAGTGGCAGAATGGGAATTGACATTAAGCGGAGGATTTTGTTTTAATTATTTAAAATAAATATTAGTGTTAGTATTAAGATTAATTATTTTTGCTGAAATTCGACCACTCAGAATATTTTGATTTTCTTTTTTCAAATGGAGGATTTTTTGTAGCTTGGCCAATTTTTTTTAATTTTTCCCAAAGCTGAGAGAAGCTTTAAATATTTTTCTCTCATCACAGTAGACGGGTCCTAGTGTCCAATAGTCATCCCGCTGGGTGATGTCCTCAAAGGCTTCTTCTCTCTGAGCATCCCATATCCTCTTGAACCACGATGCTTGGTCCCTGTAATAAACTATTGCCTTCATTAATCTTTTCTCTTTATAATGCTGGAATTTTGGCCAAGTTCATCGTTTTAAATTCTTCAGGCGTATTTAGCAGGTCCAGAAAAGTTTTTAGCTGACTGGGAGCTCAGAAATGCACAAAGTCTTTAGGGGGCACACTTGAAGGATTTCCTTGGAAATTTGGTCCCAACTGTTGTTGGGTCTTGACTGAACCATCAGAGGTAAGTTAGAAGATCAGCGTCTGGTGTGCTCACGTTGGTTTTGTTATCATCCAAGGTTGAGGGTAACTCCTCAGGGTGCGCTGTGGAAGCGCCCCTGTAGTGAGCACCAGTTGTCAGGTTTCCCCAAGATGCGCTCACTGGCGCTAACTCTGGGGAACCCAACAAGTAGGCTGACTGCAAGGGGCTAGCATCAGTTGAGAGGACAGGGGCAGCTCTGGACGCAACTATGGATGATACTCCACACATTTTAATAAATTAAACTTTATAAATATAAGATAAAATAAATCCTATGAGCAAAAGTATTTTATTAGAATAATACTTAGGGATTTTTATAGGGTATTTAGGGACACATGCCTCAAGGATTGTCATGGCCCCATCCAAGTAGGGTTGCTCTGACCTTCTGGATTGCCCACTATTCTAATCTTTACTTGGATCAAGCCACCCTCGTGACCGGTTCAAGTGATATCCCAAATCACATGTCTCAAAGAATGGGGATGTAACGTTTCATTTAAATTTGGAGTAATATATCCAAGCCCCAAATTCAATATACTTATAGTTTTGACTCTTATTTTCGAATCTAATAAGCCATTTGGGGATTTAAACCCCTTGGATGGGGATATTAGTCCTTCCCCTGGACAAGGCTTTCACCTAGCCAAGGGAAAATCCTGACAAATATTGATTTGGAATTTGTGTAAAGCACATGCTGGAAGAATCCTGGTGGTCATGGCCACGATAAGAGAACTGGTAAAGCTCTCCATGTGATTGCTGTATATGCATCACCCAAACCCCCAAGAAAAAAAACAGTTCTGGAATTCCTAGCGGAAATATGAACTGATGCTGCAACGTTTATAGCAGGTGACTAATTGTTGGACGAATGCAAGCAGAGATATGTCCCTGACTTGCAGAAGACTCCCCAATATGAAGTATGATAATCTGATGTACCTTATGACATCAGGATTTGTCTTAAAATTGATGAGGAGGATGACCACGCGAACCTTACATAGTGGGAGTACAATTTTAATGGTGAACCAGTAAGCAGCTCCAGACTGGACTATATACTAGTCTCATCTGACCTCAGTCAGGCTACGTCAAAATAGTGAGGTCTTCATTAATGCAGAAAGTGACCACATGATAGTGCAGGTAAACATCGATCCAAGTGACACCACACCACCTTAAGAGTGGTAAATATCCCCCTCATCACGTTGTGGTACCTGGATTGGCGACGCACTGCTGAAAAAAGGGATAATCAGATAATAGCATATCTAGATCACCAGGCAGATATTGACTACTTAGACCGATGGAAAAGAATTAGAGAAAAGCTTATGAGGGATAGTGACAAGTATGAGAAGACCAAAACCTACAAACATAATTCTTCTGCTAAACAGTTAAAGGATGACATTGCTAAACAGAAGCAAGAGCGGCAGGAAAATGGAAACTGGTGGCAGGAGCATTGGAAAAGGCACAAACAATAACTAGCGCTCCTACAAAAACAGGATAATAAATGATGGAAGAATGCAACCTTACGCCACCAAAGCCTGCTGGGGTTGATGACTAGGGAGAACCTGGTCAGTCTTAATGAAATCCAGACCTGCACCAAAATCCGTCAGGTTGAGACTCCCAAAGGCGTCATTTTTAGTGAACCGTGAGTAAACAGAATATAAAATTATACAGTTTTATGGAGACCGCTTGCACCCTAGAGAACCAGATAATGCAGTGACAGAAGCCCTACTAGCCGTGGCTAAGCTGGCGCTCCAGGGATTATCGCCTACTGACAAACATGATATAGTTGCTGAGATCATGGTGGAGGAGGTAAAAAGGGTGCTCAAGGACGCGCAAAAAATAAGACCCCAGGCCCTATAGCATGTGAGTAATAAAAAGCTGAACATAATCTGCGGAACATATGGCACTGGAACTTTCCCATCTTTTTAACCAATGTCTGTCTCACAAGTGTCATATCCCAGGGGGCCACAAAACCCAAATCGTGCTATTATACAAAAAGGCTCTTGGCGGCACATTTAAAATTGGTGTCAATTTCACTGTCATATGCTGATTACAAAATTCTCACATGGATCCTCACGGACCAACTGATATGTACCACCTGTAGACCATCCACACGTCCTAAAATGAGTTATCAAGGGCTAACTATCTGGGAAAGTATTTGCTCAGTTTAAAAAGGCCTACAGGAAGTGTTCAGATCTGAGAATAGTTACTCATGTTTTAGACATGGAGAAGGCCTACAATTGAGTATCATGACCATTTCTGAGGGCGGCAATAAATGCCTTCAGAATCCCTACCACTTTTATTGCCTGGATAGATACACTATACACAGGCCTCAGTACAAGAATCATCATGGCCACTGGCATAATGGAACCACTTTATAGTTAGACAGGGCCTCCGTCAAGGCGATCCCATGTCCTCAATTTTATTCAACTTTGCTGTGAACACCCTATTGGCAGCAGCAGAAATGAGTTTGTGGGGCATAGGCCAATAAAGCCAAACCCCTATCAGGATGCAGGCATTTCCAGATGACACAGCAGTGAGGATTGGTTTAAAAAGTGACTTCAAGGCGTTGATGAGCTCCTTTCACTTTACTAACAGACTAAAATGCTAGAATCAATATTGACAAGATGGTAGTCGTTAAAATAGGGCAACCTCAATTCCCTCTGCCCTTGGGCTCAAATCCCATAGCACTCACAAAAACGTTCAAATATCTGGGTATCCTTTTCACAGAATCTTGTCTGGCAGTTGAGGCAATGGAACAAGCTGTGCTTTCCAGTATGTTATCCTAGATGACCTACTGGAAATACGCCTTCTTGAACCTCGAAGGGAAGGTTCAGGTGCTAAATATCTTCATGCTCTCAAAACTATGGTATGTGGCTCACATCCTACCACTGAGCTCAGGCTTAGAAAGGTAAAATCAAGTCGCTCATCCACACCTTCCTGTGGTTTAAGGCCATCTGGATCCAATCAAACTAGACGTCCCGTTTAAATACAAACGCAATTTGGGTATGAGACTACTACATTTTGAGGTACATGCCCACCGGATCTGGCCCAAAGCTTTTCTCCAGATGATGCAATCGCATATATTATACTCAGCGCTAGTGTGGGGAACAACTGGCCCAAATTCAAGGGATCCCAGAAAGAATAACTTCATAGTCTCTTAAAGAGGATGCTGAATAACCACCATCTACCTTTTAAACTCCAATGACCTCACTATTGGAGTCTATGCAACAGGGCGGTGAGGCTGGGTGGTTGTTCATCCACACTTGTGCCACAAACCAATAATAAAATATGATGGGACCTTGAGGCCAAGCAGGCAGCAATGGCCACAGACTAAGATGTGGGAGGATGAGAACTGAATTGGGAATTCATAAAAATAGAATACAAGTCCTTTATAATAATTTTTCAATCACTTTTAGGAGGACACCCTCCAAAAGCACCGCAAAATCACCCTCTCATCCCCAAATCCTTAACAACTTGGCGGAGGAAGACCACAACACCAACTAACTTCTTAATGACTTGGTTATGGGCCTCATTAACAAACTAGTGATTTCCAACTAATGCTCCGTCACCTTGAGGATTTTACACCTGTCAATTAAAACAGTAAACACTGTGGCCCATGGCGCCCTTATAAGGAATGCTCAGTATGCGACAAACCTGATGTGGAAACGCCCATCATTATTTCAAATATGCTATGTTTAAAACGTATTGGTCAACTATAAGATACTGCTATCTGGCAAATAACTGCTGACGGATATACACCCCTCTCATGACCTCTTATTTGCTAAGATGCTTAGAAATTAGATAATCCAGCTCTGAGCCTTCCTCTACCATTATCGTATATAGGTTGTACACTAAGCAATTGTAACCAAAAAATTGAGCCACAAGAGCCCCCATTACATGAGAATGGTGTGGAAGACAATTCAGATTTTACATGTCAGCTCAAATGGATCTCTAACATTTTGTGCATTGTCCCCAGATGTTTTCGAGGCTTATGATTGGCTTTTACACTCATATCGCTCATCAAACGTGATGATTCCACACTCAGACTGAAGAACTAATGGCGTGTAAGCCTACCATCGCTCAAACCATGACTAGCAATGGAGATTGCTGATAAGGATGATTGGTTACACTACCCAATTAGTGGCATATGTTCCCAGTTTTTTCTCACCTGCTGAAAGCCCCATTTCCACCAACCTCTTGCCCCTATTTCTTTATTTGATTGATAAAATAAAGGTACGGAGCTATAAAAACTGGCCTATATTTACAGAAGTAAAATGGGACTAAGTAAGATCATCCTCTTTTTTTGAAAAGAAGATCATCCAAATTGGTCCAGTAGTTTTAGAGTTATGCGCAAACAAAAATAGACATAAAACAAGAACATACAATTCTCAAATTGAGGAACTTCTCCTTTTTCAAAGTCAGTTAAAAATATCATTCTTCAACATGGATGCTATTAGATAATACTCACTGACAATTAACTAGTTATACATTCAAAATGAACCCTTAAATGAAAGCACTTATGTCTATTAGAGGATTTTATCAGCCCCATATCACTTTGAAACCAATGGGGTAGTGGAGCAATGAATGGGACTTTGATGCAAATACTTCAGAAATTAGCCATAAACTCACCATCCAGTAGACATTGCATGTTGAATCTGCTGTGTTTGCATATAACATCAGCTATCACAGCACAATGAAGAATATCCTATTTAAATTTCTATATGGCCATCAGCCAATTTTCCCCTATTATTATATTCAGTCCTACTCAGTTCGCCCAGCGTCAAACCATATGAGTATACTAATAGTTTAGAACAACTAAGTTAAAATTACAATCTCAAACCTACCTCTTCACTTAGGCCAGGAATATAAAACAGAAATCAGTGACGATATAAAGAACCATTTTACAAACTTTCCAGGTAGGTGACACAATAGCTTATTGTGGTACCCATAATGCTAGAAGAGCAGATAAGCTATTTTCATTCAGGTTAGGCCATTAGTGATAATTAACAGAACTGGGTCATATGTTATGCGATTAAAGAAATTTCCAGAGGGTGGATGATTATTAGGTACACGCCAAATTTCTTTGACCCTATCAGAACTGAGACATTTACCCACTCTATATATTGCAACTATTAAATGGACAACGATTATTGGTATAACAGAATATCTCTGATTTAGCTAACCACTGAAACTCTTAAATCTAGTCAAGGAGGGGGAAATGTTAAAGGTGCTGATTAGATTCTGGATCATATACCAAATACTTTTAATTTATTTAACTAAAGCAAAATACTATAGCTAAAGATACCTAAATTAGACATTAACACTAATTTTGATAGCCTAAGGTTACGGAGTTAACTGTAATTGCAGCTACTGAACATAGAGAAGGATAAACAACTGATTCAGAATGTCTATCACTCTCTAAAACTTATATTTAATCTAATAATAGCAACATAATTCTTATGAGATGAATCTGATCTTGCCTCATTGTCACACACCCAAAATTCTCTGTCAACCTCCCTATCTTAGTTATTTGAGTTAAGATGGAGGAAAGAGCAACACCCAGCAGTTTGCAATGACCAGAAACCAGACTTTAAGCTCCCAAATAAATTGCTATGATCAAAAACCTGATTTGAGCTTTATTACAATTGTACTATCTGAATTATCTGAAGCGATAAATTCCAGCTAACAAAGCTGAAAGGAGCTATCAAATTTAAATAGAATGATCCATTCCACAGACTAAACCTGAGACTTATATAATTGTCATTTGACATAAATATTGTCAAACATTATTTTAGCAAAATTGTAAGGCCTCAAGGGACAGCCATCAAGCTGGACAGGGGTGAACACCCCTTAAGAACTAAAAATTTTCAAATCCCAAGGCTCTCCCCCTCTCCAAGATCTATGAGCTATGGAACACCCTAGATGAGTGATGGGTGGCTGCTGCCCCACCTGTTTTCCACATATCCTTACAACCTTAACCCCAATCCAAACCATCATAGTGTCATAATGCAAACTTTTATTTAATAAAAGTTTTACCAAGCCTTAGGAAGGCTTTAGGAGAAATAATAGGCCCTACACCAAAGTCCTCATTCCCTTTCTATAACTGGTATTTCAATAAAAAGTCAGTTAAAAAGGGGAAAACTTACCTTGAGGACAAAAAACGAGAAAAAGTTCAAAAAGAAAGGGCTGAAAATGGGGATCAAACCTGACAGTCCATTCCAAAATCAAAAATGCAGGTTTGGACATTTGGAAGTTATAAAATCATCCTGAGAATAGCTTGGAAGCCTCAATTGTTATTAGGGAACAATTGAGAAGTATGTCTATTAATTAATGTCTTTGAAAGCAGAACTAATGCCCTATTGCAACTCAGCTTAGTATCTGTTTCCACCCCTTTCCCATATAAACCATCACCCTGCTAACAGGAGGGTGTTAGGTACTTTCTTTTATTAATTCCCATTTTGAGTTTTATTAAAACTTATTATTTGGAAATCTATCTAAATATTTTTATTACTAAGAGAAAAACGTGGAATGTGGGCAGCAACTCACTGGGTTGGAGCCTTTCCAGCACCTCTTTTAGTGCGCATACCCAGAGCTCTGTGAAACCAGCGGTGCCTTGTGGACCTTGGCTGGCCCTGTGGGTCTTAGCGTACCCACATCATAATCTGGGTCTTTCCATAGAACTCTAGGTTCATAACAAAACTGAGCTAACCCTTATTGAAAATTAGATTATTTACATATTAAAGGTTGACTCAAAAATGATATTAGTAAATTCAGAGCTGTCAAGAACTAACTGGAATTAGGCGCCAACAGGTTGAATTCCAAGGAGTGAGACAAACCAAAAAAATGTTTAACAAGTCATAAATAAAAGCAAAAAATATTAATAAATGTTTTTGTTTAATCTTTGGTTTAGATTTTATAATAATTTTGCTTTGGTTCTACTTTGAGAAAGATTGACTGGAGTTCAATAGACACGAGGCCACCTCATTGAATACAAACTGACTAATAGAGGGATCTACCCCTGGCGTGGACTATCTGCTACTCACGTCTTGAAATTGAGAACCTATAATCTTTAATATCAAAATATCCTGTGCAATCACGATTTTCACATCAAGCTTTTCATGACTTACAGTGCAATGAGCTTGCATAATTATCTCTAGGTGGGCAAAAGGTGGAGGGTAGATCGTCTGCTCACTCAACAACTTTGTATAATTGTCCATCCCAAATCTTGTTTTCCTTCATGAGACAGTCTAGGATGCGGCAAAAGCAGGTTTCTCATTGGCATAATTTTTTGCATTTTATCTTTTTTTAATAGCTGATTTTCCAAAGGAGTTTGAACTGCAGTAACAAGCAGTCGCAAAAACCCATCAGCATTCTGATGGGTATACCATGCGCAATGAACTATCTCATAGTCTTGTGCTGTAATTTCAAGGCCCGTCATGCTAACTGACCCTCAGGTACTTTAAGTTTGCATAACCATAGCGAAGATTCATGGTTGGTGACTATTTTAGCCTGAGTTTCTGTGTATGTAGACTCAGAGTTGCTTACATGCATATATGACAACTAAACATTTTTGTTTGGTTAATGTGTTAGTATGTTTGTGCTTTTCTAGGATGCAGCTGCAAAAAGCTAATGGGTGCTCCTCCCATATTACCTATCTGGGAAATTACCGCTCTCAAGCCATGAGGGATACACCAGACTACACTATTAGGCTATTCAAAGTTAGAGTAGCTCAGAACACAAGCTTCAGTAAAAGCCTTCTACAGACAGCTGAAGGTAACTGTGAATTCTTGTGACTACTGGAAGATAATTCATCTTCAAAGTAAGCTGTTTATGGGCTTGGCGAGTTGTGTAAACCTAATATGAATTGATAGTAATAATCAACAATTGTGAGAAATACTTGAATATCTCACTCACTTTCACGCTCACGCCTGCAATTGATAGCCATAAGCTTTTGAGGTTATGGCCGTATTCCTAGAGTGTTGACAATATGCCCCTGATATTCCATTTGGGACTTAACAATTGCACTTTTTAGGATTGATCTTTAACTGAGTTTGGGCCAACCTTTGAAAGATTTCTTCAACGTGCTAGATATTGGGTAAGTGTTTTCAAGAATATATATAATCAAGGTAGACTAAGCGCAACTCATTTTTTAATCTCCCATGATAGTGTCCATTGCCCACTGGTTAATTGGCCAGCGCGTTGAACAATCCCTGGGACAACCAAGTTAGTTCAAATAAGCCTTAAGAGTTGATAGCACATTTTTCTTGGTCTCTAGAATGCAGGCTGTTTTTACAGTATCCATAGATGAGATCTAAAGCTTTTAAAATATTTTGCTACCTTAACTTATCCAAATCATCATACATTTTAGGTAAATAACAAAAGTTCTACTTACTTATGCTAATTAGACGCCGGTAATAAATGAAAACTCTATTAGAACCATCTTTTTTCATAACTATGAGCACTAGGCTGGCCCATGGGCTGCGTGAGGCTCAATAATCCCCTGGCATAGGAGATGCTCAACTCCTTTTGCACCTCCTTATAGCCAGATTTCTTCTCCATACTGATTGTAAACAGATAGGCTTTGAATACCCAGTGTCAACGTGGCGCTGGATTCCTACTTCACAGTTGAGGTCATAGTTGCCCGCTGAAAATACTTGAGCGTATTTTCTAATATGATGGCCATCACTTGGTTTTCTGACCCTCAGTTAGTTCATCAAATAACTTACAGGTAATGACTGCACAATTTAGTAGATCTGGCTCAGGCAAGCCAAAATCTGTTAAGTTTCCAAATTATGTACTTCCCAAATTTCTCTTTATAGATTGAAGTGTATGAACACGATTTTCTGTCCTCACTTTACAAATATCTTGTAGTCAGTTAGGTTAGCAAGTACTATACAGATCTTCATATGGCCAGATAAGATTATGCCAGAAGCTGTGAAAGGTTTGGACCTTGACCATAGCTAAAGGAATAAACTTCTCTAACAACTCTTCAGGTAGCTCCAAATTAATTCTGGTGGACACCACATGGTGTTCTCCATGGTATATAGCACAATCAATGGAAGCTCTTAGGGAAATGCCTTTATTTTTGTGAACGGTTGCAGGAGGTGGAAGATGACAGTGACCTATTTGATGATAATGAATGGGTTTTCACCATCTTGATAGAACACATTTATAAAATTATTTCTATGGGTTAGACAAGTCCAATTATACTTGAATGGTGAAGGGGTAATGTTTGACCTAGTATAGTAAAGTGTTTTGTAACTTATATCAAAGTCATAAAATTTTAGAAACTAGTATCAACAAGTAAATTTATAATTATTGTTGAGAAGCACAATAGTTTGGGAACTATACTGAAGAGAGATAAACCTCAATTAGCATTATATGCTCCTTTAAAAGTGGTACCCTCAGGACCAGCTATTTCATATTGTTGATGGTAAGCTACATTGGGAGCTACTCTCATCTGTTCTGCAAACTGACTGAATATTGTATTCAGAGGTGCGCTGCTGTCAACAATGGTTCATACCTGAGCTTTGTTAAAAGAATATTGTTATAAGTACAATCAGAAAGGCATTGTGAATCTCCGTTTATTTTGTGATTAATAAAGAATTTTAATACTTGTTAAACATTATCTTGACCTTTCTTATACCTTAAGGAAGCGAGTGTTTAGGAACTCATTCAGTAGTGAAACTTTACCTGATTGTAAGAGAAGTAAAGATTGAGGCTCTTAATCACCTCCAAATTGATTATGTTCATTGATTTGGGTAGCGTATGGTTTAAAAACTTCTTGTCCTTCTCATTGCATTGCCAATCGTTGACTTATTTTAACGACTGACACTATAGAAAAATTTGATGGTGTTCTTGAATAGGAGAGTATTTTCTTTTCAAAATTTGGAAAGAACTCGAGGATAACTGGCAGTATAGCCCCCCTCTTCTACTGCTAAGATCTTTTCCCTGGCTGCAATTCTCTTATGAAAGTTATAAGGTTCACCTCAGGGCAACGTTAGGACAGGTGCCACATAGTGTACTTTAGATTTGCAGATCCAACAAATTATCTTTGATAGATTGTGGAAGTTTCTAAAAAATTCCTCATCAAGAAGGGAAGCTCTACAAGGTCTTTCTACCTTTATTAATGCGAGGAAGTAACTGTTTTGTGCTTAGACATTGGAAAGGTCAAACGTAACTTCACATCTTTTCAAATATTTAATCATAGAGGATTTATCTAATTCTTTCAGGAGCACCGGAGCATAGAGCTGTGCAATATGAATAATCGTGATGGCATTTTGGAATGCAATCTTAATGTTGAAGTCCACGATGGCCTTGGCTCCCAACAACACCTGATCTTCATGATTAGATTAGACGTGAATTGGAAATGGTTTTGTTCTCTTTTAAACTATATATTTACAAATATAGCCTTTCTGAGTAGCCATGCGTTTGCAGCTTCCAGACTCTTGTAAAACTGCGCTTACCACATCTGCAAAGGTTTAGTGTTTCTCAGGTAAGTATGGCATGGTTAGATTTTAACTCTGGTCATCATAAAAAGAAATCATAGAAGCTGTTTTTAAAAAGATCATAAGCTCAAAGTATGGTCATTCTAAACATTTTTTCAAGATCTTATACACAATTTTAATCTTATCAGACTTAGTGAAATTACCTGGATTAAGCGCCGGAATCCTGGATAAAAACTTCCAGATCTGCACACTATTGGTGCAGCATTGACGCAAGGTCCTGGGTTACTGGATTGAGGTTGACTGTTCAGGAGGTAGCGTCTCCACAAAAGGAGTGAAGCGAGTAATAAGGGTGATAATGCATAGATGGTTGATGAATTGGTTCATGGGTAAGCTCTTCTTCTGTGGGCTTTAATAAATAGCTTGGAACGAGCAGGGGTCAGAGTTGAAGGAGGACATTGTCATCTGCCATCATGTACCTCACCTTTCAATTCGTCTCTCCAAGTGTTACAATTCCCCTGTTCTTAAGACACTTTGCTTCTGTTGCAAGTCTGTAAGATGTCTTCTCATGTTGTGCACACAAGTGTGCAGATCCTCCAATTCAATTTTATGAGTATTTCCATGGTAGAAGATTATGGATATAATGCCATAGGTCATTGTTTGACTGGAGGAGGTCTCCACTATCTTGTTGTAGAATTCAGACTAAACCTCTCAATCCTTCAATACTTTAAGCATGGCTGCTTGTTGATATTATCCGTTTCAAATCATACAGGAGGTGGTTGCTGGTTTCAATGTTGCTTTCTAAGTTTTGTGCAGATATCCCCATTTCGCAATAGGTGTATTGGTCAAAGCCTTGACTGCCTTAGCCTGATGAGTGTCTCCTGTAGTGACACAGCCATATTTGACCTCCACCCGGAGGCTAGTCATCCCTTGGACCCATTCATTGGTGACTCCGCAGTTGTTTACGACTTGATTCTTTTTGCATAACACTTTCTAACTTAATTTATTCAGTTTCATTCAGATTCTGCGATATTTGGAAACTAAGGGTATGGCTGTCATTAACAGATCGATTCACCATTGGAAGCTGAGCTTCAAACTTCCTATTCTGGTCCTGTAGTGCTTCCACATTTTGTATGTTCTGTTGAAAACCTCCACAATTAGGCGTAGTGACTAATTTGGTCAGTTTAATATTTTTCACAGTTGGTTGGAGGTATCCAGACAGGTCTTGCGCCATCTGAGATAGGCTACTATCTTGTTGTAGTACATGACTATGCCTTACAGCCCAGAATTTTTCATGTTTTTGAATCATATGGTCCTAATTCTGCTGACAGTAGAATAAAGCAGGCACTAGGTCAGATTGTTTGTGGCCAAAGAGCGGGAATCCCTGAAGTAACATGTCTTCAATCTCTCTCAGCTGCTCCGCTGTAAAGATGTAAGTCTCAAAATGCAAAAAACAAGGTAAAGTTTGAAAAAAGATGACTTCCTCCAATGCCAGTCAATCAGGAGTGGGAGGAGTAACAGAAAGGTGATAGATGGCGGTCCTTGCCATTCTCTCATTATTAACTCAAGTCCATTGTAAGGGTAAGAATTTAATCTATTTTCTAGTACAGTTAGCCTGAAGTAAGCACCACAAGTGTATCAAGATGTCCCATCACTTACTACTTGTAAGTCCCAGGGAACATCCCCTGTGTGTGGATCTGGCACTTTTCCTGCTTCTGAGTAAAAAGGTTCTGAAGAGGGTGTACCCCTTGTTACCCTGGGTAACCTTGCCCATGTGGTAAACGAGCGCTGGGTAAAAGCTCTCCCTCTTTGGATTCCTCCCCCATGCCCACGCTCACCTTGACCAAACTTGTCTATCATATCAAGGAAATCTGCACCAAGGTTGCTGTATTGAAGTCGATTAGTCCAAAACTAATTGAAAACAAGCCTGACTATTGGAATCCACATAGTCAAAAAGGGATGAAGATTAAATTATCAGTCAGAATTGCAAATAATTTTGATTTGGCCAGCAGTGCCATTGTCAAAATTAACCCTTTTCAAAATTGTTGGGGATGATCCCTGATGTGCAGATAGTAGCATCGGATATCATTGACAATAGTTTAAAGCTCCCATCTGGCAAATTTGGAGTTGCAGCTGCACAACACTTTTGACTGAACAAACAGACCAGCGACTGGGCACGGGCAGGTTGGGCATCCTGAACCCATTCCCAAAAAATTGGGACCGCCCCTACATGGGGTGGCCCTGGGGGATTCCAGTTGCTTGTTGGGCCAGACGCTGTCACTCCAACTACCAGAAATGAAGTTGAGTCTCAGTTTGGGTGTTTGAGGTCAAACTGACAGCAACTCAGCCTGCCATCAAATTCTTCGATGCCAGTTCCTATTGAACTTATCTTCCATATCCCTGAATAATTTGCCAGTTAGGTTGAGCTTGAGAGACCTGATCCCTGCTTGTCCCTGAATCAATTGAACACTATTTAATCAGTTTCATCACACTGAGAAAATTGTTGGTCAATTTTCTTCACTTTCCTTTAAATAAAATTTGCTGCTAAAAACTATCAATTTTTGACTTTATTGATATCCATATAGCTTCATTTCAGATGGCTTTATTCTGGTGTCCTGTCAGTCCCTATATCAGATGGGCTTTACCAGTACTGATGGTTACTATGGCCCATACCATTGTTAACTGTATTCTGCGAGCCAGATACTTTTGGAAATTCAACCCCTTTATTTTGAATATCCGCCATCAATATACTGGGATCTTGTGGCCTTATATCCACCACTCCAAGCAAGGATATGCCCCCTTGTCTCCTCAGTTAAATTGAACCCACTGGTGACCTTGCAGAAAATATCCCTATGGTACCATCCCCTGCAGCAAGACCCCCAGTGTCTAGGTTTGTCTCCATTAGGTTCATGTTCATGTTGCTATTCACATTTGCCCTTCACCAATGAGTTACCATTTTCCAATTCATGGTTCCATACAATTCTATATATATGGCAATGCCTCTGGCATTCTGGCTTGCTTTTTGGGTGCTTATACACCCTGACTGGCAGGATGGTCTAAATTTCTTCTGCTGTTTTCATGACATAATCAACAACCATTGTTTCCAGCCACTTCCGCCCTGCTCTTCGAGGTGGGCGGTGCAGTGGTTACCCTCTACCAAATGAATGTGCAATCAGTAGTCTGCTTTTTGTTGTTCGTTTAATCACTTGCCAATTTTGTGGGTAGTATCTGCTTTACCTTGGAGAAACTTCTTCAGGCTGGCAGAGCCTCGTGGATTACTACCTCTCACCACCTAATAGTCAGAAAGAAAGTTCACAGGTTCCTTCCTGAGATATTGTGAATCAGGTTCTTGACGTTCTCAATGAAGTGCAAATGCATTCTTCAATTGTTCTTAACAATGCCGCTGCGTTATCCCATGCCCAAAAAGGGTCACTTTTTTGGACGCTGTAGAAGGGGATGCCTGTCAGTGGGTATGAGGCTTTCTGAGTTCTTCATCACAAGCGGGGGATCCCACCTCGCTAGTTGCCATCACATTGGCTGCCCTGAAACCCCCTTTTTCGCACTTGGACCACTTATTTAAATTGCTCTCTACTATGGCCAAAGCCCCCAGCTTGGCTTCTTTGGTCCCTACCTACCATGAAAAGGCTCCCAAACTGGACCTCTCTAATGATATGCTTCAGGCAATCTTTAGATCAGATTTGGATTCAGTTTCTGCTCATCACAAGGTTTGGTCCGCCTCAAAAGGAATGGTAGATCAAAATGTAATGCTGCGACCACTATTTACGCCACCCCTCGCCATACTTCCTGCTATCAAGGGGGAAATTTTATGATAAGACTACCCAACAAGGACGCAGATGCAGATTTTACTATTGAACTATCGTTAGTCCCAGCCTCAGAGCCCATCAATACTCCTGCGTCAGAGTTGGACTATCCTGGTTCACCTATAAATGAATCAGTAAAATCCCAGATGGAGGAAGCCAGTTTCCAAGCCAATGTTCTCCCCAGCTTTACTCCAGAAAAGGCCCACGACCTTCCCCTGATTTGCCTGTCAATTCTTCAGTTGCAACAAAGACGCCCAAATCTATCAATAAACAAAACTTCGCTTATTTCTTATTACCTATGAAGATTAGTATCAAATCTTACCATGTCTCCTTTGAGGCTTTTGTAGATACTGGAGCTGCAGGTAATTTCATGAGCGTCTAGTTAGCCCAACAATTAGAATTGTACATGGACACAGGTCCATCAGTGATGGTGGCTTCTTCAGCCTCCCAGACATTGTATATAGTCCGCTGGCCAGTACCTTCTTTGGTACACCAGTTTAGCTTCTGTGATCATTTTTCCTCTATGCCAAACTTGGTGTTCCCAGTGAGCTTGAGGTTGGATGGTGGCGCCAATAAACATGTTAGAATTCACCAGGAGTCAAACATGTTGTTGTTCATTTTTATTAACTGGAGGGTGAATTCCCCCTAGTTAACACTCTTAAGAAAACACAAGGCCGCAGCTCCATTACTTTCCTCGTTTCTCAAGCAGACCTTCCATCCAATTTTCCAAAGATTTAGTGCACTTTCAAAGTATCTTTGATTCTGAAAAGGCAGAATGTCTTCCTCCTCATACTAAATTCAACTTGGGATTTAGAACGATAGTGCAGTTGAGAATATCAACTGTCCGTTGTAACCCACACAGTGGAGGAGTAGTTTGCAAATAACACTTGGCTAGATGATACGCTTAAAAAGGGTGGTTGTTTAAGGAGACATCGCCTTTTGTATCTCCCATCATCTTTGCCAAAATTTACGATGGTTCCCTCTATCCCTGTGTGGATTACAGACATTTAAACAATGTTATGGTTCGCAATCCCTACCTCCTGTCCTTGGAGCAGACGATCAGCCAAGCAATCACCAAATCTCGTGTGTTCCCTAAGCTGAATCTCATCAATGCCTTCAACCTGATTCGAGTTATGGACGTGCAAGAATGGCTAAAACAATCTGAATGAAGTGAGGCATTTCCAACTCCAAGTAGTTCCCTTTGGGTTGAATAATGCACCCGCTATGTTTCAACAAATGATTGACAGTGTACTGGGAGATCTCTGGTTCGCTTGTGCAGTCACATATATCAATGACATTCTGGTCCACTCCCCAACTCCCGAACAACATGTTATAGACTTGGAAGCAGTTGTGGCTGCTTTGCACAAGGCGTGCTTGTTTGTCAAGCCTTACAAATGCAAATTCTATAAGGAGGAAGTTACCTTTCTCAGGAACCTAGTCCTTAAGGATGGCTACGCAATTCCTCACAATAAGTTGGATGCTTTCTGTGAATGGCCAACTCTGACAACCCAGAAACAATTACAGAGTTTTTTTGGGAAACATTATTTTCCTAAAATTTTTTCCATGGCCCTTTACCAGTTAGCTGCTCCGCTCCACCCCCTCACAGGCAAGAATGTGCCATTTTATTGGACGCCCAAATGGCAGCAGACGTTCAAGTTAATCTAAGAGGTGTTTTATCCCCTCCTGTTCTGAAACATGCAGATCCTGCCAAGCCATATATAATTGCATGCAATGCCTCCTCAATGGCAGTGGGGGTGGTTCTGCTCTAAGAGCACGATGGCTTGGAACATCTGGTCGCCTACTTTTCCCAAAAATTTACTTCTATGGAGCATTCCTGGGCCATCTACAATAAGGAGTTGGCAGTTGTAGCATGGGCATTGACTCATTGGAGGTATCTGTTACAGGGCGCTCAGCATGAGTTAACTGCGCATGGATCACCAAGCTCTTGTATTTCCATAAATCCCAAAAATTAACACATTGGCAAGCTCATGACTATTGGGACTTGTTCAGTTTCAATTTCAAATACAAATTAATAAAAGGTGTGCCCAATGTACTTCACAATTTTCTCAGCTGCAACCCGGCCCACTGTCCCTTGGACCCAGATGAAGTGGAGCTCATTACCGTGATTCCTGCCACTCAAATTTTGTCAATTGTTCTCACCATCATCTCTTCCATAAACCTTGCTCCCGACGCCCTGCTAATTGCTAAGGTCTTAGCCACCCAAATGACCTGCCCCAAAGGTGTTTATTCGAGTAATTTTCCCTCCAGAATCATAAACACTCCATGTACTCCTTGGTGGAGGGCCTCATTTATTTTAGGTCGCGAATTTGGGTTCCCCCTCTCTTCAGAGCTGAGGTATTGCGCGCATCATGACCATCCCACAATCAGCCATCTGGGCAACAAGAAATGCATAGACTTGATCAAGAAGACCTCTAATTGGGCAGGTTTAACTAAGGAAGTTCTGTCCTGGATCGCCAATTGCATTACTTGTGCTCAGGTAAGTCGGATCACTCTGGTAGAAATGGGCTCCTACACCCCTTACAACAGGCGGAGGGTCAATGGACATTGGTGTCCATGGATTTTATTGTTGAACTCCCCTGCTCTAATGGGTTTATGGTGGTGTTGGTGGTGAATCGTTTTACTAAGTTTTCCCTTTTTATCCCCTGCACTTCCACAATTATGTCAGAGGAAACCGCTCATCTCTTTGTGCGCCATGTGTTTTCAATGTTTGGTCTCCCGCAGGAGATCATCAGTGATGTGGTTCACAGTTCACAGAAAAGTTCTGAAGAGAACTTTTATCTATTTCAAAAATTTCCCACTGTCACTTCTTGGCATATCATCCCCAGTCCAATGGACAAACTGAACTAGTTAACCAAGTCCTATAGCAGTACCTGCGTTTCTATGCTGCAGCTGCACAGGACACTTGGGCTAACAACCTTCCGCTCGCTCAATTCGCCTACAACAATGGGACTCACGTTTCCTTAGGGTTTTCTCCTTATAAAGTGATGCTAGGATATAACCCTTCCTTTTTGATTGGACCCTGCTTGCGGCATAAGGTCCAAGCTGCCGCGGATCATGCTGAACATCTTAGGACTACTCAATCCTTAGTTCAGGAGCCCCTCACAAAGCTAAGAAGATTACAACCATTTGCGGATTGTAAGCATCTCCCAAGTCATGACATAACGGTGGGATCCTATGTTATGCTCAATACACATCATTTGAGAATGCAGGTATCTTCCCAAAAGTTCGCAAGTAAGCTTTCAGGTTCCATTTGGTGGAGAAAGGCTTTGGCAATGTGGCGTTCTGTTTAATTCTACCAGCCCATTGGAAACATCACCCCGTTTTCCACGTTTCCCAGTTGTCACTTTATAAGGTTACTGTTCCCGCAGATCCTGAGATGATTGTAATTGAAAATGTGGAGGAGGCCAAAGTAAAAATATCCTAGCATCCTGCAAGTCCCGTTGGTCCATTTAGTATCTCATGGGCTGGAAAGGTTATCTGGCCTATGAGAACAGTTGGGTTAAAGCCCGCAATTGCGCTAACTGCATGGAACTGTTCAAGGCGTTTCATGAGTCCCACCCTGATGCTCCCCCCCCAAAAAAAATCGTGACTGTAATGGCAATCAAGTTGCCTAAAGCGCACAAAAATATGGCCCTTGTGCAGTTTCCCAGTGGTGGTGCCCTTCCTTTGGAAAAAGGAAAGGGTAATGTAAGACCCAGGGAACATCCCATGTGTGTGGATTGGGCACTTTTCCCATTTCCAAGTAAAGAGGTTCTGAAGAGGGTGGCTGTACCCCTCATTACCCAGGGTGACCTCGCCCACGTGGTGGACAAGTGCTGGGTAACAGCTCTCCCTCTTTGGATTCCTCCCCCAGTGCCCACGCTCACCTTGGTCAAACTTGCCTGCTGGATCAGGGAAATCTGCAACGAGATTGCCAAATCAAAGTAGATTGGTCCAAAACTGATTGAAAACAAGCCTGACAATTGGGATCCACATAGTCAAAAAGGGATGAAGATTGAATTATTGGTCAGAATTGCCAACAGTTTTGATTCAGCCAGCAGTGCAATCATCAAAATTAACCCCCTCTCAAAATATTTGGGTATGATCCCTGACGTGCAGGTAGTAGTTCAGACACCATCAATGATAGTTTGAGGCTCCCATCCAGAAAATTGGGAGTTATGGCCGGTGCAACACTTTTGACCAAATGAACAGCCCAGCGACTGGGCATGGTCAGGTTGGTCATCCCAAACCCGTTCCCAACCAATTGGGACTGCCCCTACATGGGGTGGCCCTGGGGGATTCCAGTTACTTATTGGTCAGACGCTGTCACGCCAACTACCAGAAATGCAGTTGAGTCTCAGTTCAGGCGTTTGAGGTCAAACTGACAGCAACTTAGCCTGCCATCAAATTCTTTGATGCCAGTTCCTATTGAATTTATCTTCCATATCCCTGAATAATTTGCCAGTTAGGTTGAACTTGAGGGACCTGATCCCTGCTTGTCCCTGAATCAATTGAACACTATTTAATCAGTTGCATCCCACTGAGAAAATTGTTGGTCAATTTTCTTCACTTTCCTTTAAATAAAATTTGCTGCTAAAAACTATCAATTTTCGACTTTATTGATATCCATATAGCTTCATTCCCGATGGCTTTACTCTGGTGTCCTGCCAGTCCCTATATCAGATGGGCTTTACCAGTACTGATGGTTACTATGGCCCATACTATTGTTAACTGTATTCTGCGAGCCAGATACTTTTGGAAATTCAACCCCTTTATTTTGAATATCCGCCATCAATATACTGGGATCTTGTGGCCTTATATCCACCATTCCAAGAAAGGATATGCCCCCTTGTCTCCTCAGTTAAATTGAACCCACCCACTGGTGACCTTGCAGAAACTATCCCTGAGGTACCATCCCCTGCAGCAAGACCCCCAGTGTCTAGGCTTGGCTCCATTTGGTTCATTTTCAGGTTGCTATTCACATTTGCCCCCCAATAATTTATTGTTTTCCAATTCATGGCTCCATACAATGTCATATATATGGCAATGCCTCTGGCATTCTGGCTTTCTTTTTGTGTGCTTACACATCCCGACTGGCAGGCTGGTCCAAACTTTTTTCTGCCGTTTTCATGACACTAATGCACAGCATGATGTTGGCCAGTATAACTATATTTTCTTTCATATAGAGTGACTATGCAGAGAAGGTCTCAATCATCAAAGATAGATAGATTTACTAAATATCTATGCAAATAAAAAAAGAATTAGTAAATAAGACAATACTTATTTAGAATAAACAAAAAATCAATAGTCAAATCACTCAATTCAATAATCAGTAGTGCTCTCAGGATGAGGATAATTATATATATCCTACAATGCAATTATGCAAAAAGATTGATAGGTTAAAAAAGGGTGCAAATGGGTGACACAGGGTCAAGGTCTATACAATCTGTTTTAGGAAAAAGTTAATGATGGAGTTAAGGTCAGATTACGTTTCCAAGCCTTAAACAAGGAATCATGTCAATTGACTATCCTATAGGGAATAAAGTACATAGTTGTTGCAACTGACCATAAGATCAGATGGGTCAAAACTAAAGCCTTGAGTCAGGTAGATACCACCTGTTTTGTAAAATTCATCCTGAACCAAGTATATACCATCACGGATGCATGCAAGTGTTTCTCAGTGACAATGGAACCAATTTACATCTTTTGTGATACTAAGACGAAATGAACTAGTGGTATCATGGGACTAGTATCTGTTCCATATTGACCAGAAATGAATGTAATGGTAGGAAGGGTGAATAATACCCTAGCAGCATCGCTATCAAAGCTGGTTGTGGGTAAAATATCTGCTTTGCATCTTACTTATGTTCAGTGACCTTTGCATACAATATCAATCACTATATGGTTACAGAAAAATGCCGTTTGAGTTTTGGTTAACAAAGATATGCATTGCCGCCAAATTTTTCAGCACTAGAACCAGCCTCAGGAATGAGTCCTGAACAATACTTAACCCAACTGTATGTTAATTTGATCAAAATGAAATCTCAAGAATTTTATGCAATGCTTAAGAGAAAAATTTAATTAAGAAACAGAACAATCAAAACTAAAGAATTTTTAAGAAATACCATGTTAGAAATATGGTAGCTTATTGTGATAACCATGTATTTGGTAAGAGAAACAAATTAGATACTCTATGGTCTGGGCAACCTTAAATTATCTCCAAGTGCCGATGAAATCCTATATGATAAAAACTTTTTAGTCATATTGATATTAGGGTCCATGATAAATAATAAAAAGTATAAGATCTACTAAAGTAAAATATACATAAAAATCAGAAGAAGTATATAAAAAAGTAAATATATATGAATATATATATATAACCAAAAAAGGGAAAATCCCTTAAAATAAATAAATTATATAAATATAACATTACCAATTACATTTTTCATTAACCTTGAGTCTGAGGGCGGATGACCACCTACAACGTCTCTGAGGGGAAGAGAGATGTATTACTACTGAAGTAAAAGATCATAAAGAATCAATTGAGTGCAGACATTAGCAAGGGCAAAATTTTAATTGCAATTAGGTCCATTGTCATAAGTCATAAACATAATAAGAAAACAATATATCTGCACTTGTCAATATTAAGATCCCTGATCTGAGGGAAACAAGCATATAAGCGCAAACAATCAGTGTATATATCTATGTTTTCCTGGTACAACATTGTAGATATGAGAACTGTGCTCTTGTGAGACAGCAGAAATGATGTGGAGTAGATGATGATTAACCATGATGCAAATATGGTCATGAAGATAAACATCAATAATGGGGAAAAATCTAGCTCAGTTGAAACAGGAAGCTTCTTTTAAAATGGAGAACGCGGATGACCATAGTTTGATTAACTAAGTAAATTCCTTATGCTAAGGAACAAAGTGGAATATGCCTCTGAAACACCATCTTTTCTGGATAATCTTGTCAAGTCGATGATGTATTAATATTTTTTATACCAAAATTATCCAGCTGTGGAAGATTCTTAATAATTATCTATCTTATCCTACTTGGGTTGACTGCCAATAGGCAGTTAATGGATGTTGTAGTTATCAATTATCAATAACAAATGTTTAAGGATGTTGTCTTATGTAAAATAAATCTAGTCTTACTTTCAGTTTAGTTAACAATCATATTAAATAAAAACCTTATTGGGTATAATCACCAAAAAAGTCAGTAGAAACCTTGATTTTTGGTATAAAATTCATAACTAACTTACTTTTGCACTTTTATTGGTATTTGTCACCAATTGATAAAGGTGTTTTTGGGGTTACTGAAATGTTGATAATTCTTTTATTGGCAGTAACTTGAGAGGCTAGATTAGGCGATGCAGACTTCTGCAGATGGGTAAATTGTTTCTTTTTCTAAGCATGGCCGCTAGCTTGTAAAGGTTAATCTACTGGAATTTTTAAAGGCGTTGGGACACAATATCTAAGAAACAAACCCATGGAGGGTCATAATCTAGTTTGTGGTGGATAACGACAAAGTGGATGGATAAGTGGAGAAATTATCCAACTTTGGTGCATTTCTTTAGTATTAAATTTGTCACCAAATATTTTTTACTGAAGTTTTAACTGAAGAGCTGAATACCAAACTTCTATTTAAACTCCCTTGTTTATAAAAATAGATAAGGTAGTAAATTATATAGTACAGTGTTTTATATATCTACTCTTTTGTGTAAGATTTGAATTGATTATTTCTACATCTACTTTTATCTCATGTTATATGAAGTGAGATTATATCACATGTGTGTGAGAGGAACCTGAGGGGGCTGTGGCACTTGTAAAGAAGAGACTTAACTGGGTAATTTGTCTTAATACAGCTATCACAATTCCTTATATTTACAAAATTATCCAACTAACCTGTACAGTAGACTTAAAAAGTTTTCATTTATCCTCATCAACTATGGCGAGATTCAAGTGCTTTTATAATTGATATTCATACTCTATAAAGATTGAGAAAAATCAAAAAAATTTCTTTATCTAAATTTACCAATTGACAAAGTAGAAAAGTACAGCTTTTTAAATATTGGTTAACTAGGGTTTGACGCCAATATGTGCCATTCTTGTTGGTTCTCTGGTACCTTGCAAAGTCCTTGTTTTCTTAACATAAAATAAAAAGTACCAAGAGTTGGTCTGTTTTGAGAATTATAATGTGTTAATTCAAAGAAAACTATGATTTAGGTTTTGTATAATAGGTGCTTCACTTTGATACCATGAAATCACCCACTAATTTACTTACAACCTAACAGGCTTTTAAAATAAGCTAATAATGTATTGAATAAAGAAACCAATAAGCTTGTAGACTGTAGATGTTAATGCCCTTTAAGAGTCCTTGAGCCTCTCATTGTTGATTAATGAAAAGAAAAATGGATCCAACCATGAAGTAATTGATTATAGGAAGCTTAATAACAATACCAAGATGTAGTATTACCCTTACTTATATTAATGATGTTTTACACCGCATGGGAGGTGCTCAATACTTTACAGTAATGGAATGTATATCTGTCTATTTGAATATTGAGCTTCTAAAAGATAATAAAGAGGGTGCGTTATAAGTCCTGACCCAGGGTCTTAATCAACTCACTTGGATCCTGCAAGAACTGTGCAACACCTACATGATTTTTAGCGAGCTATGAACAGCATATTAACCTTTAAAGATCTCATGTAATTTTTTTTATCTATATGATATAAAAAGTATCTCTGGAACGTTTAACAAGCACCTGCAACACTTGGAGGAAGACTTACACCGCCTTGTCATGGCATATAATAAAGGCAAGCCACAAAAATGTAACTTCTTCAGAAAAAGTTTGTATATTTGAGGACCGTCAATGACAAGCTTGTCTTACAGCGACAACCATCAAAGTTTGTTGCCATTAAAATTATGACAGATGTGCATAACACGCATGGCATTCAGGTATTCCTTGGAGAAATTGACTTTTACTACTGCATTTTTAAACCTTTAGCAAGATGAGTAAGCTTTTATTTAATCCTTAAAATTGGCGAAAATTTGAGCAACAAGTGAGCTGACAGTTAGCATTTTATATTCTGAGGCCTTGCCTGACAAAAGCTTTATTACTCAGTAAGACTACTTATTATTATAGCAAATGTTGATCAAATGAACGATTTTTCAGGCTGGCGGCTATTTGGAAGAAGATTGGCCATCTAACTGGTTGGAATATTGTCCAGTGGAAAAGTAGAATAGCAGGGGCTCAGCTTTCTTATTGACAACTGTGAGCGATGTTCTAGTGTTAAAATAGAGAATATCTATTCAAAAATACCAAAGGCTCCATAAACGACCAAATAGTTGAGATTGGGGCAACTTTGGGTCTTGTAAGGGCAACCCCAAAAGTAGATGTAGTGATTATGATGACTTTTTTAGGTTCCGTAGTTGTAAGTAATTTGAGTGAAACAGATTGGAAGAAGTGGATAAACATCTTTGACAAATCACGTTAAATAATGAATGAATTGCAAGGCAAATAGCGTTTGCAGGTGTGCATAATGTGATACAGATTAGAAGCCATAATTGGGATATAGGATTTAATAAATATAATCACAGCATGAAGTGTTGCAGGATTGCTAAATCAAACACATGCTCTAAGGTTCTAGTTACTATCTCAAGGGTTATTGCACAAGGCACCTGTTGAAATTAGGGTTTGTTGATACTAGCTCCCAGAGGTTATTTACACAGGTTCAGTTTTTATGTGTAATAATCGCTTTGATTGATATTAATGAGGATATTAAATTAATAATAGTATAGAGACTATTATCCGTAGCTGAGTAGATAAACCAGGTTGATAGGTGGTCCAACGCTAAACTTGGAATGCTCCAATCAATGCTGATTATGAAGATAATTAGGAAATCTTCCCTCTTTCAGATGAACTAATATTTAACTCTATATTCAAAGGTTCTTGGACATAGTTTCCCATCATGCTTGAGTCAGCAGAGATCTAAATCTAAAGATCTGCTTCACTCCTAAGGATATCCAATTCTTACTTTTTATCACATAAAATAGTTAACAATTACTGTACTACAACAATAATAAGCTGGAGATGAATAGAACTTGATATTGATTTGGATCTGCTTTATTATAATAACTAGTGAATTTATAGGGAAATTCGGCGCCCAACTACTCTGTTGGCGCCTCAGTAAGGAAAAAGGAAGTAGTTGCCATTGAGTCTCCCTTCAAGGTTACTTCTGGATTAGGGATTCTCCATCAGGATAATTTTTCCACTGTTGACATTTCAAAGACCTAAACTGGAAAGAGCAAGAAAACGTTTCCTTAAGTTTCCACTCAATCACAGTGAACCAACTACTTGGCTAGCGACCTGCTTAGGTAATGGGAATCTTTACCCATTATAGCAGGCTGCGAACCAACAGGTCGATTTTCTTGTTGCAGGCGCATCACTCGCCTCACAACTCTTAAATAAACACCAATCAGTCAGTGATGAACCCTGACTGATCCCAACAAGCAAATCTAACAGTTAAACATTGATTAACTATCAGAAGAATCAATTTTTTCAGTAAATCTGCTTGACAAGATCTTATGTATTTGCACAGATTGACCCCAGTGGATCTAAACCCAGAGAATTACCCCAAAATATGCTAGCATAATTAAACCAATATCTTAATCAACTGATATCCAAATCATCCACTTACAGGACTTATCCCTTTAGTAAGCCAGGAGATTTTCTAACCTAGGAAGCTGGAAATGTGGTCAAAATCCCAACATATTCCCCCACTTGACTAGATTTTCAGCGAAAGTAAGATCAGGAAAGGTGAATGACGCCTCAGGCTGGGTCAGATACTTCAAAGTTTGCAGCCAAGCACATCCCTTTCCACACTCAACGTGGCTCATGACAACCTTAGGCCTTCAGTTCCTCTTCCTTTCTTCCTTGCTGCTGCCTCTGCAGAGCTCAGTCCTCATGACTCACTGCCATGACAGCCTAGTTAATTGTTTGTTCCAATGCTAGTCCCAGAAAGCCAGTTTTCCCCCCAGTCAAGGCTATATGACCCTTCATCATTTACAGGATCTTGGTTTGGCGTCCTTGATTCCTTGATCCCCCTCCTTATCCTTGGCAGGTGGTGTCAGTGTAAATCCTGACATTAGAGGAATTCCTGAGATTTCAGATACAATTCATCAGATCAAGAGGATTTGAGTTGATATAGATCAATTATTTACATATTAAATCATGATTGCAATGAGTTTCATTCAATTAATCACTTTAAATACCCTAGTTGCAATGATATTGAGTTGATTATCACATCAAAACGAATTTA